>VDFB02075321.1:12545584-12579995 GCA_007258455.2 Sequoia sempervirens
CAACAACACACTATTGTTCTACTAGCATTCTCTTGTAGACAAAGTTTTCTTTTCAAAAACCCCAAAAAAAATCAATAATAATCCATAATCCCTATCTCTCCAAAATAATCATTATTTACCCAGGAAAGCTCTCTGATTTTGGAAAAGAAAATCAAATAAAAATCTTGCAAAAACAAGTTTATTTTCGACAATCAGTTCAAAGTCACACATGTGCTCCAAGAAAAAAATTTCTATCTTTTTAATTGTCTTTACTGCTTATCCGTTATCACATTATGTTTTAATATTTTATTCTATATTATAATATTTTCCCACATTATTAATTTATTATAGTCCCATCATTAATAATAAATATATTTATATTTAGTTGTTAAAATACTTTTTAACTTAATAATTTAATTTAATAAATTAATTAACCAAGAACAACTTATACATCCATTTATCAACATGTTTTATTTAATAATTTATTTAATTAATCAATTAATCAAACAAAATTATTAAAAAAAATTAATTTAAACAACCAAATATCAATAATAATCACCTAAGCATAAACAAGGTCAAAATGAGAACAACTGACTAGAGCAACAGACAATACTAACGGGATAGCCATTTGACTGCTCATCCTCTTTGAGAATGATGGCAAGGGTAGGGGACCATATGTTATCTCCATTCAACAATTTCCATTGGGTTTAAGGCACTATCAAAGCTGTCAATCTAGGTGGAGTTGATGTTTGGTACCTGCAACATATAGCAAATAAAATGGTCGCACATATATATAATCATACAGTAAGACACACCGTGAAAGGAAATTGCAGCATAGTAGGGTACTCATGAATGAGTAATGGACACTATCCCTTTCATGAAGACACATCAGACAAGTAACAACATCAATGTATAGCAATCAGTTACATAACAAACAACATAGAACAATCACCAGATAATTGTATAGTAACCATGGTCAAATAAACACATAATGAGCATCATAATTAAATTAATCCACATAAACTAATAAGTCCATATATTTGTCATAGCATGTGCATAACTCACGTAGTAGCAATATTACCAAAGTATCATCAAAGTGTCAACATAGCAGTAAATCTAACATCCACAAAGTGTCATAATATCTGTCTTAATAGAAAAACTATCAATCTAATAAAGAATAGCATGAGGGGAACTACATCCTCCCCTCCTAGAATCAAGCTTACTCCTGGAAGCTTGCAAACAAGGGTATAATTCTCATATCTGAGTTGCATCCTCCCAAGTAGCTAAAGCCTCGTCATTAGGATCCCATTGGACCCTCACCTACTCAACGTCTCACCCCTTGAGGGTGATTTTCCTATGTTGTAGAATGGCCATGGGCTCCAGAGCTAGCTGTTTGTCCTCTACCTATAAAGCATTCCAGTCAAGTACATGAGAAATATCTGGATAATATGGTCTAAGAGCAGAAATATGAAATATATCATGAATGCATGATAGATTGGGTGACAAAGAAAGATGGTACACAATAGGACCAATCCTCTCCAAAACCTTGAACCGCCTTACAAAATGTGGTGTGAGCTTAGAGCCTTTTCCATAGCAGATCAGACTCTTTTGCGGATATACCTGCAAGAATACTTGGTCACCAACTAAAAACTGACGATCAAACCTATGAGCATCTACTTACTTTTTATGTTTGTCCTGCATTGCCACCAAATGTTCTCTAATATGGGAAACCTGCTACTCCATCTCTTGAAGCATCTCAAGTCCTAGAAGGACTTTGTCCTCAAGATGATCCCAACTCAACAAAGTCTGACAAGTATGACCATACAATGCCTGAAAAGGGGGAATACCAATAGAACTATGGTACCCATTGTTATATGTGAACTCCTCTAAGTACAGGTAATCCTCCCATCGAGACTGTTGGTCCATGACATACATCCTAAGCATATCCTCAAAAACCTAGTTGACTCTCTTGGTCTTCCCATCTGTCTCTAGATGATAAGGAAAACTAAAGCTCAACTAGGTCCCTAAAGCATGCTGCAAGGACATCCAAAGTGCAGAAGTGAACACTGGATCTCTATCAGAAATAATTCTACGAGGAATTCTATGCAATCTAACTATATCCTCCATGAAAATTTTGGCCACAAAAGAAGCATTATACAATGATCGAACTAAAGAGAAGTGCATCACCTTAGTCAACCTATCAATGGTGACCATGATGGCATCATGATGATGAGAAGAAATAAGAAAACCAACTATGAAATCTACTAAAATGATGTCCCATTTCCATTATGGAACAAGATGTGACTGCAAAAGACCTATGCGGTGTTGGTACCTTACCTTAACTTTCTGGAATTCCAAACACCTCGAACAAATTTTGTAATATCCTTCTTCATTCCAGCCCAAAAATACAACTGACGAAGGTCTGCATACATCTTCTTGACACACAGATGAGCAGAGTAGGGTGATCAATGAGTCTCTATCATGATTATGGTGCAAAGAACCTCAATAGGAGGAACATCAATGCAACCTAAATGCCACAAGAGACCATTTGATTCAAGAGAATAACCCACAAATCTACCCTCCAAAGCTCTACTAGACTCAACCTTTGACTTCACCTCCTGATACCAACTATCTACCGGAAGTGTTGTAAGAATTTTACTCCTCAAGTCTACACCGAGAGTCACCACTGAGAGCCCATGAATCCATCAACTAAGGGAATTTTCCATAATAGTTTCCTTACCTTGGATATATTTGACCTTAAAATCATACTCACATAGGAACTCCATCCACCACCTCTGCCTAGAATTCAAGTTTGGATGTGTAAATATGTAATATAAGCTATGGTGATCACTATGTAACTCAAACCAATGCCCCAATAGAAAGTGTCTCCATCTCACTAAGGCATGGAAATTGGAGGCTAACTCCCAGTTATGTGTGGGATAGTTCAACTCATGATCTTTGAGTTTGTGAGACTCATAGGAAATCACACAACCATCTTGCATCAAAACTGCTCCTAAACCCTCCAAAGACACATTAGTACACACCACAAAGTCTCTAGTAGGATCAGGAACTGCCAAAATGGGTGCACTAGTCAACCTCTCCTTAAGAGTCTGAAAGGATGACTAATATTGTTCTGGCCAAATGAGCTTCTTCCCTTTCCTCTAAAGAGAAGTGATAGGGTGAGCTATCCTCAAAAAACCTTGCACAAAGTCTCAATAGAAACCTATGAAACCCATAAAACTATGAACCTTTGAAACATTAGTGGGCGTAGGAAAATCTATGATGGCTTGGATCTTTGAAGGATCCATGGCAAAGACTTCTCTTGAAATAACATGCCCCAAATATCTCACCTTTGTCTGAAAGAATTCACCCTTAGCCAAGTTTGCATATAACTGATTCTCCCTCAAATATTGCAATACCTACCACAAATTATCCTCATGCTCCTTTGTCATCCTTGAATAAATCAAAATATCATCTAAGAACACAAGGACAAATCTATCAAGGTAGGTACAAAACACTCCATTCATCAAGCTCATGAACACAGATGGTGCATTTGTCACCCGACCAACATAATGGTGAACTCATAGTGTCTATAACAAGTGTGAAATGCAGTCTTATGAATGTTTGCATCAGAGATTCACAACTGATGATACCCCAACCTCATATCAATCTTTGAAAACACCTTTTCTCCCTTAATTTGATCTAAGAGATCATCAATCATAGGTAAGGGGTATTTTTTCTTCACTGTCACCTTATTTAGTTGTTGATACTCAATACACAACCTAAGGGATTCGTCCTTCTTCACAAATACAATTGGTACTCCCCAAGGAGAGACACTAGGATAAATGAACCCCTTTCCCAACAACTCCTCTAACTACAACTAAAGCTCCTTAAGCTCCTGAGTGGTTATCTGATATGGAGCTCAAGAAATAGGTTTTGCTCTAGGAAGAACGTCTATCCTAAAATTAATGTCATGGTTAGGTGGCATTCCTCGAATCTCATTGGGAAAGACATAAATATATTCTCTAAGGATAGGATAATCATCAAGGGAAACCTCTCGACTCTCCCCTAACTCCAAATCATTAACCGTCACAACAAACAATTGGAAACCCTAATAGAAACATCTCCTCAACTGCATAACAAAAATCATACATAAGGAGATGGGCCAATGAATGCTAACTACTTCTACCTCTCTACCTAAACCATCCACAACTGTACCAACTTGCATCAGCAATCTATCATTGCTCGATGAGCATCCAACCAATCCATACCCAACACTACATCATAAGATCCTAGGGGTATGATACAGAGATCCACCATGGTAATGAGTGAACCAATCCTCAAACCACAACCATGCAAAAGAGATTCTACCACTACCTTAGCTCCGGAGGCTAATTTGACCTACCACCTAACACCCTACTTTGCTACCACAAGTCTAAATTGCTCCACTAAAGAGGGGGAAATAAATGAATCAGAAGCACCAAAGTAAAAAAAGAATAGAGATACCACTACCCTGTAACACACTTGTAGCCTCCACCACTGTGCCCTGATGCTCTTCCTAGTGATTATCAACTAGTACAAACACTTTGTGGGACCTGCTTACATCACCCACTATTGTCTCTTAAGTTAGTGGCCTCTGACTGAATCCTATTGTGTTCCTCTAAGGATACTTTCTAGCTATGTGGCCCTGCTGGTTGCATGAGAAACATCTTGTACCTCTGCCATATCCTCTACCACCTAGGGTTCACTGGACTGCTGAAAACTACCTCTAATAGCTATAGTATATGGGCTCTAAGTTAGTTGATTAGAATGATCATGATTGGCTTGCTTCCAACTCTAATTTTTCCTAGACTGAAACCTACCACCTTGCTAAGATTGAGAATTTTTAGGTTTTGATTGGGAACATTGCTACTACTACTATTGCTCACCCTTAGTGGGTCCATGATGGCTTCTAGAGGAACTTGTTTCCTAAGATTGAACACCTCTAGAATTAAAACTTGTTGGAGCTGCACTACCAGTCTATACACTTGTATGACCTCTTAATGCTATGGCCAAATTTTCCTCTACCAAATGATCCTTTTCCATTGTCACCCCCATGCTCTTCATCTTGAAGAAACATACTCCTCCACTGATATGTGCATTCAAACCCCTAACAAAATATTTCACTATCATAGCCTCTTCATCACCAATCCTAGCATACTGGTTAAGCTCAAAGAACCTGTGCTCATATTTCTCTACTGACATAGCCATCTATCTCAACTTGTGAAACTCATCAGTACGATGTTGTCTTCAGTGGTCTGATAGAAAATGAGCTCTAAACCTCTCCAGAAACATCTCCCAAGAAACTGAGCCAATATCTAGATGTAATTTATGTTCCTCCAAATTCCACCATGTAGAATCAAAACCTCTAAGGTGCATGATGGTACATCTCACCCTGGTGTTGCTACCATACGGATGCATGGCAAAACACCTATCTGGTGTAGGAGCACCTTAGGTTCAGAGTTGGATGCATTGTCATTTTTGGTTTTCTTGTAATGGTTTTATGTAATAAGGTCATTTAATACCATTTCATGTGTGTTTGAGTCCATATTAGGTCACTAGGTGGGTTGGAGTGTCAAGTTGCATAAGTTGTCAATTTTTCAAAAATGTTGTCATTGTTGTAAAAGTGTAAAAATAGGGAATATGAAGAGTCATCGATTGTAAATGAGGAAGTTGGATAGTTGTAATTCAAATGGAATTTGGGAATGATTGGGACATGTTAAAATAACCCTTGGAAGGTTGAAGCCAAGGTTGGAAGTTTGTAATTTGAAAGAAACTAAATAAAGACATTTTTGTTTCTACAATTTTGAATGTTATTTCACTGTTTCAGTGTTGTGTACGGTCCTGTACGGTGTTTCCATGACCTAAAACTGACTGGAGTTGATGAAACATTGAGTTTACTTTCTATTTTCTTTGGTTTCATTGAATTTTATCAAGTTTTAAGCATTTTATAACAAATTCTCTTAGACAAGTGAGAATCCCTAGGTTAACTGCCTTGAAGGAGAGGAAAATGAAAATCTCACCATTCCACTAGTGAAATATCTTGAAACTTAGTGGAATGGATGTAGATAGGCTAGGTTTTTTTTTCCAAGTTACAGGGGTAGAGCAAAAGGTTGGCACACTCTAGAAGGGTTTAGAGGTCTAATATCTTCATGTATTAGACCAAGAAGACATCAAAGAAGTGGCTATTTGTGGTAAGAGGATGGAAAAGTGAAAATTTGGAAATTAGAGCATGTTGGTAGACATATGAGGACCTTCCAGAGCTAGGAGAGCATTTTGGGAACTCATAAAGTGATTTAGAGACCAAGCCCTAGTGTTTGCAGCTGTGTTTCATCCTTTTAGGCCTAATTTTATAGTAGGATAGTCAATCTTAGAGCCCTGTGTTACAAAAAAACCATACCTAAATTTTGAATATGTCTTAGAACTCTCAAAAAGGTATCCAAAATAATTTTTAGGTTGTTGGTTTGAGGTTTCCCCTTCTAGTTATGTCCAAAAAAAAAATTGTTGTCCTACTAAGCATAAAGTTCGTTTGGCAAGGGAACCATTGAAACTTGCTAACCCTAAGTTCTTGTGCAATTTCATCATTTGTTTTTTATCATGCTTAGTCCATTTAGGGCCCTCCTGGTGTTTTACAACCTATTTGAAGCATTAAGGACTCATATAGTGGTAGGACCTAGTTTGCATTAATGGTGTCTTTGAAGAAGACAACTTCAAATCTTGTTTTGTGGTGTTGAAACCTTGAAATATTCCCTACCTCTACATCAAATTGGTATCAAAGCATAGGTCTGATCTGAAGAGAAAAATTGAGATGAAGAAATAAAAAATATGCATCCAAAATGGAATGCCATGGCTAGAGAATTGAGTGAGTTAAAGGAAAAACCTGCTAAGGAGATGAGAGAGATGAGAGATTTGAAGGAGAGGCTTGTTGCCTTTGAAACAAGTCAAAAGAGAGGTATGGTCACAGGAGACTTGAGTGACCAAGAAGAAGAAGGGGGAGAGAAAACTTCCCAAGGGTTTTAGGAAGAGATGGATCCTTATGACTTGAGGATGGAAAATCTCCTGAAAGTAGTCAAGGGAGATGAGCATAAGATTAAGATGGAATTACCTATGTATGGAAGAAACATGGATGGTGAAGAGGTCCTAGACTAGATAGGTGCATTGGATAACTATTTTGACTATGAAGATGTGCCAAAGGATCAAAGGGTGAAATTGGCCAAGACAAAATTTAAGGGCCATGCTTTGCTTTGGTGGGATTATGTACAAAGTGAAAGGATAAAGAAGGGAAAGTCAAAAATCACCTCTTGGGATAGGATGGTGGCTAAACTCAAAGGTAAGTTCCTACCTATTGATTACACTATTAGATTGTTTAAGAGAATTCAAAATTTCAAAAAAATGGAGATGGATGTGCAAACCTATAGAGAGGAATTCTATAAATTGAGTATAAAAGAAAGTCATACAAAATTTGATGAAGAAACAGTGGCAAGATATATGGATGGGTTGAGATTTGACCTTGAAGATGAATTAAACATCACCACTCCCAGAATGGTGGAAGAGTGTTACCAAGTGGCCATCAAAGCTAAATACCAATTGAAGAGAATGAAAGAGAAGCAAGGTAGAGGTAGAGGAGAATTTGTTGATTCAAGATAGTCATATGAGAGTCAGGGAGAGGCAAGTAAAGTCCAAGAACAAGTTGCAGATTCAAGAGGTGGATTTAGAGGAGGTAGATCAGATTCAAGGGGTAGATTTGGAGGCCAGAGAGGAGGTTAAATTGGATTTACATGGAAATTTTATGCATGCAACAAATATGAAGGCCATCAAGCATGACAATGTACTAAAAATTAGCCCACTACTTCATTTGGAGGAGAAAGAAGAAATCAACTTGCATAAATAGAGGACAATGAAAGTGTGCATTCTTCATCACATAATGTTGATCCAAAAGTTGGTGAGTCTTTCATGGTGAGAAGAACTTTGATAAAAGTTCCAATGGAGAAGGAGCCTCCACAAAGAAAGTCTCTTTTCAGAACCACATGTAAGTGTTTGGTAAGTGTTGCAAAGTAGTGATTCATTCAGGCAGCATAGATAATTTGGTCTCTGTTGAAATGGTTGAAAAGTTGAAGTTAAAAAGAATCCCTCATACAACTCCTTATACTATTTCTTGGCTTAACAAAGGTCAGAAAGTAGTTGTAAATGAAAAAAGTTGGGTTGAGTTTCATATAGGGGGATACAAAGATAAAGTTTTGTGTGATATTATACCAATGGATGTTTGTCATTTGCTTTTGGGAAGGCCTTGGCAATATGATAGGAAAGCCATTCATGATGGAAGGAAAAATACATATGCTATAGAGAAGGATGGGGTTTCTTACACCCTTACACCATTGCAAGATGAAAGAAAAAACACACAAGTGGAGTTTAGAGTGATTCCAATGGGTACAAAGGAGTTTTTGTAGCCAATGAAAGAGAAAGAGGTAGATAATACAATGGTGAGTAAACCTACGACTATTATGACAATAGCTAGGATTGATCAATTTCCATTATAGGTTCAAGAATTGTTGCAAGAGCATGTTAATTTGATAATAGATGACACTCAAAGGGAAGGAACTAGTCCTCATGCAATATTTCTAGGATGGGAAGGAAAACCCTTCCATGTGATTGCAAACATTCAGCATTGGAAAATGAGATATGAGCATGCAAACCAATGTCTATTTGTATTTCTTATGAAATTTGGGAAAGGTAACACTACACAAGATGAAGTTAAGAGATTAAATTTCAAACAAGAGCTTCCAATTTCTATATTGCAAACTAAAATGGATAGAGGAAAGGAAAGGTCTATTTATTGTGCAAATCTCAAGGAGACAACATCATTGGATATTGTATATTTGGGTGGTAAGAGTGGTATTGTTGATTTTCAGTCCAAGCCCCTTCCAAACCTTAGAGTTCATGGAATTGAAAAGGAAATTAAAACTCACTCTTTTCTCTTTTCCATTGAAGGTAAAGGCTATACACTTCCATTAAAAACATTTAATAGTAGTGAAACATGATCAAGGAATCATGTTTGGTATCCTACTAGTTAGAGATAAAGAAGGAAGACACAATGTTTTTGTTGAGATTTCCAACTTGATGGGTAAGCAGCCTAAGGTAAAAATGAAATGGGATATGGAAGGGAAGAAAGGTTATATGGCATTTTATGCCATCTATCGAGAATAAGGGAAGCAACTACATGTTGGAGATGTCAAATGCAATCACGGGAAAGATGTGAATAAAGGGGCCATTAATTTCAAAGTTGTAGATTTACCTTTTGATTTTTACTTTTCACAAGTGATTGTGGTTACAAGTTATGATGCAGGTTCTTAGGCATTTGTAGATGTTGGGAGGATACAAGACTTCCCACAAAGGTTGGAGTGCATCTTAAACACTAAGGCCCCAAAAATACCAAGGAAGCAAGCCTTTTTTTGTATTTGATTGAATGGAATGGTCTACCTTATGAAGAGACTACTTATGTGATTAGGGATCATGTCATCATGGAGGGATACATTGTTGCAAATTTGTACTCAAGTGGGACTTGGGTTAATTTTTCCTTGGGAGTATGGTGCAAGAGCACCTTAGGTTCAGAGTTGTTTGCATTGTCATTTTTGGTTTTCTTGTAGTGGTTTTATGTAATAAGGTCATTTAAGACCATTTCATGTGTGTTTGAGTCCATATTAGGTCACTAAGTGGGTTGGAGTGTCAAGTTACATAAGTTGTCAATTTTGCAAAAATGTTGTCATTGTTGTAAAAGTGCAAAAACAGGGAATATGAAGAGTCATTGGTTGTAAATGAGGAAGTTGTATAGTTGCAATTAAAATGGAAGCTAGGAACCATTGGGACATGTTAAAATAATCCTTGGAAGGTCGAAGCCAAGGTTGTAAGTTTGTAATTTGAAAGGCATTTCTATTTTTGCAATTCTGAATGTTATTTTGCTATTTTAGTGTTTTGTATAGTCCTGTACAGTGTTGCCATGGTCTAAAACTGACTGGAGTTGATGAAAAACTAAGTTTACTTTCTGTTTTCTTTGGTTTCATTAAATTTCATCAAAATTTGATAATTTTATAACCAATTCTCTTAGACTAGTCAAAAACCCTAGGTTAACTGCCTTGAAGGAGAGGAAAATGAAAATCTCACCATTCCACTAGTGAAATCTCATGAAACTTGGTGGAATGGATGTAGATAGGCTAGGATTTTTTTTCTCTAAGTTTCAGGGGTAGAGAAAAAGGAAGGAACATGCTAGGAGGGTTTAGAGGTCTAATATCTTCATGTATTAGACCAAGAAGACATCAAAGAAGTGGTTATTTGTGGTAAGAGGATGAAAAAGTGAAAAGTTGGAAATTGCAGCATGTTGGTAGATGTATGAGGAATCTTCCAGAATAAGGAGAGTGCTTTTGGAACTTAGAAAGTCATTTAGAGACCAATGCCTAGTGTTTGCAGCCCCATTTCAGCCTTTTAGGCCTAATTTGGCAGCAGGTTAGTCAATTTTAGAAACCTATGTTACAAAACAACCATACCTAAATTTTTAATATGTATTAGAAATCCCAAAAGGGTATCCAAAATAGCTTTTAGGTTGTAGTTTTGAGGTTTCCCATCCAGTTATGTAAAAAAAACCAATTTGTTGTCCTACTAGGTATATAGTATGTTTGGCAAGGGAACCATTGAGACTTACTAACCCCAAGTTCTAGGGTAATTGCATCATTTTTTTCTTATCATTATAAGTCCATTTAGGGACATCCTAGTGTTAGATAACCTATTTGAAGCATTAAGGACTCATATAGGGGTGGGACCTAGTTTGCATCAATGGTGGCTTTGAACAAGACAACTTCAAATCTTGCTTTGTGGTGTTGAAACCTTGAAATATTCCCTACCTCTACATCACTATCCAAGTTGATAAACTAGGTCTCTACATCCAATCCACCACCAAAACCATCAAAAGTAGGACATTCCCTCAAAATATCCCTCATATGACTTGTCAAAATAGCCTCTTACTCTATTGTAACATCTCTCCTCCTAGGAGACCGTTCTCTTTCCCTAACCACCTGCTGAGTACCTGTTGGAACTGTAAAAATCTGATATTTTTACATGAGTTTTCATTCATAAGTTTTCTGATTTGGTTCTACCGTATGCATTTTTCATGTCTAGATCCATATCGGCATAGGTTCATTCCTATCTCCACAATCAATTCTGCATTTTCCGCTTGCATGAGTCTGTGTTGGCTATCGACAAGACTCATTTTATGTCACATCGATTGAAGTTTGTTTGCAGGTGGCGTTCAGCAGGACCTTTGTTTTGTCAGGGCGATTGGCATTTGTCTGTTGGCAGTTTTCGGCATTGCATCCATGTTGTTTCAGCGACCGCGGAGACATCTATCGGCGTATGTTATGGCTATTGGGATAGGGTCTCACCAATTTCAACGTGTCCCCGACTATGCACATGGTGGCCCGTCAATGTAATCTTGGAAGTTTCGGCATTATGTCTCAGTGAAGTTTTCTTGTCTTTCCGAATGGTGGTGGAAGGATATTGCATATCGGTGTAGGTTTGATCTTTGATGGAGGGTCTCAGTGAACTCATATGTCTCACCGAGAGAATATAATGGGTTTCCTTCATAAGGCTTTCGGTATAAGGATACAAATTTTGGCCTATGGTCTTAGCAAGGTGAGTTTGTCTCACCGACGGTGCAAAAGGTTTTCTACCAAATGATTTTTGGCAAGAGTCTTTTTATGTCTCAGCGAGGATTAATATGACACAGATGTTGCACAGTGTAACCTTTTGGTTTCGGTGAGTGGTCTTAGCGAATACAATATGTCTCACCGACTTCACATGTGGGTTTCTTTTCGACATGGCTATGGGTTATCGGTATCATGTCTTGGCGAGCTCAGCATGTTATACCGACTGGCACATATGGAGGTGTTTTGGCCAAGCTAAGGGTTTTCGGCACGAGGTCTTGGTGACTGACCTCCGGTCTCGCCGATGGAAAACATGTATATCCTTGTCGGCATAGGTGTTACCTTGTCTCGGCGATGCGGGGATAATTGAAGACCTTCGGTGAAGCATTGGATAATCTACAAGAGGTCTCTCTGATCGATGGAAGCTACAACGATATACATGATTGGCTCATTGGCGAGAGGAAATTTATGTCATAGCGACACGTGAAAGGTAAAGGTGCTCTCGGGAAAACATATAGGGATCTACAGGATGTCTCCACGACCCGGATGAGCTACGACGAATATGAATGAGGCTAAAGGAGTTCATCGGCGAGAGATATCCGTGTGTCTCAGCATAGGAAAGCACATAAGGAAAAGTTTCTTTTGGCGCAATGTAATTGAAGTCTTTATGATGTCTCCCCGAAAGTGATAGGTCACAGCGAATGCGAGAGTGAAATACAAGCGCACGGGATGAAAACGAATGAATTTCCTTCAGCAGGATAATGTGTTGTGTCTTGCCGACTATACATGGGTGAAAAATAGAATTTCAAAATACAAGGCTGACATGTTTCTGCTTGGATAACCGTTAATTGCTAGATCGATTGGAGCCCGATTTTTGTGCTAGGCCGACATATTCTCTCATTTTGATATTTTATCCATATGCTTGTGTATAAATAAGCACTTTTTGCAATTGTAAAGAGAGGATAATAAGCTATTAGTTATTTGATAGATAGTAGGCATTTTTTGATGGATATAGTACTATAGATTCATCAGATCAAAGATTAAGTTGCATGCTTTCAAAGCGGAGGTATTTATGAAAGTCAATTGATGTTGCTACACATTTTTGGTCTCAATTATCTTTTGAATTTGATGAAAGTATGGCTAAGCTGTCTCCAAGATGGACTCTTTTTGGTTGTTTGAATTGATATGAAAAGTTTGTATTCAATTTATTGGTGCACATTTGTTGTACTTGTGTGATTGGTTGATTGGTTCTTTTAAGCAAAGACTAAATCCTTTTAGTTAATCACAGTAATTAGAAAGATTCAATTGGATTATTCAAGTAGAGCTTAGTATTCATAGTCTATCATGTTTATACAAGTTGTAAAGAGAATATATGCCAGATAATTTGAGTTTTCTCCAAAGAGTGTTGCTAATTTGATTTCATTTGACTCTGCATACCCAATAAGGCACTAGTCTCTTCATTTTATCATTTTGAATTCATTCATTCTCTTTACATCTTTCAAAATTGAGCATTTTAGAATCTAGACTAGAGTATTGTCACCATTTTCAAGTTGAATTATAATTTTTCACTCCCATCTACCATTGTGAACAAGTTGTTACAAGAAGATTGATTACAAGTTAAGTCTACATTATTCAGAGAGGTACACCCACCAATGTTTGCAGCACCTAAATAGTAGAAGGTTGAATTCTTCCAACCTTGTCTGTTACCCTAAAGCGTATCAAGAGACTGGTAGCCTCTTGAGGTATCTTACCTACGTTTTTTAGAGCTAACAAATTGGTGACTCTACTGGGGAACAATCAGAATCAAAGCCTAAACTATAGAGTCAGAAATCTTGCAAAAACTTCGCTGGGAACTAGAAGTATCAGATATTTTTCTCATTTTTGATAAAAGTGAGTGGCAACTTTGATAGAAATATTTGCATCTGTTCATCATGAATGGAAGAAGATCTCAGTACAGGGGAGGTCATACCGGAGCTCCTGCTGGTAGCAGTAAATGGACACATAAAGATGATAGAGATGATAAGGGAAAAGAAAAGGGTGAGGACATGTGCATAACAAACAAAGGTAAAGCACCAAGAGCACATTGTGAAACGTGTAATGGCTATGATACATGGAGAGATGATTCAAGTATAGAACTTTGTACCCCTGAAGAGCAAAGAAATCCTTTCTCTTCTCTCGATCCTCAACAGATGGCTCAGTTTGAAGCTCAGAAATGGGTTGAGTTTAGAGTTGAACAAGGGGATGAATAGATTAGAATTCAGCATGAATACAATTAGAGGATGGAAGGTAATCATGAAACTCCTAAAGGAAACCATGAGCTCTCGATTCCTGATGAAGTAAAAGCATAGTTGAAACTGAAAGAGAAGAAGATAAAGGAACTAGAGGCTAAATTGCAGAAAGCCCAAATTGTTGATCAGACAGTTGGTGGCCCAAAGTATGTCCCGCCTCACAAGCAGGGTGATCATGGCACAGGGTCTTCCAATCAACAAAATACTCCTCACAATCAGATAGGGAATCACTACAAGCAGCCAAATCATCCACCTCACATTCCTACACAACATATAGGTATGTATCCACCTCCTGGTCAAAATTATATCCTAGATTATAATGCACAGTACAATAATCACATGCCTTAGTATCAACATCCGCCTATCCCTCCCCCTCACCAGCATGCAACCATGATCAGAAAATTTGATTTAGCTAGTTTTCAGTTGTATCCTTACCCTATGGATGGCAGTTGGAGGAATTTGGTGCCCAAATTTACAGGAAGTAATGCAATCAAAGCTAAAGAACATTTAAGGAGTTTTAATATTTTCATTCAGGACATAGATATGCCTTATGAAGATTTACACATGAAGTTGTTCATGATGTCACTTCTTGAAGATGCCAGGGATTGGTTCAACAGCCTGCCAGCATTCTCAATTAATTCTCTCCAAGCATTTCAAGAAAAACTCTTAGAGCAATATGGGAATCAAAATACTCTAGATCCAGCTCTTCATGAATTAATGAGAATTCAAAAAAATTGAAATGATTCAATTTATGACTTCAATCAAAAATTCAACAAGCTACATACTAAAGTACCTCCTGGATCAAGGTTGCCAGATTCTGTTGCATTGAGTGTTTATTTAAATGCATTTGATCCTAAGATAGGGTATGAACTGAGAAGTAGATCCCCAAGAGATTTGGCTGAAGCGCAAAAGATAGCACTAACAATTGAAAACAACAAGAGGGCTGCTGGTATAATTAATAAAAGAGACAACCTGAGGCCTCCTCAGCAAAGAAATAATTATCAGTACAGACAAGAGAATACATACATAAATGAGAACAGGAATGAAAGGCCAAGGTTGCATGATATGCCTTACAATACTGACTGGAAAGATGGGAAACCTATGGCGGCTAGGCCCAGAAATAAAGAAACTCCAAATCCATTGAGCAAGAAAGGGACTTACATGGTGAGTAATAATTACTTTTGTGAAGTTTGTAATCAGCCACATTCTCCAGACTATTGTGTTGTAGCTCAAAGGATGCATGAAGAGGTAATGTTTATGGAGAATGATGGAGAAGATCACAAGGTGTATTTGACTTCAAATGTTTTTCACCATGTTGAGGAAATAAATTCATCTTCAGAGGATGAAGGTTATGAATATGATGTGTCCAATCAAAGGTATAATGTACATATGGTTGAACAACAAATATTTTATGATTTTGATGAGGATTACACAGAGCCACATTCTGTTGAAGTGCCTATTCAGTGTAATGTTAGAAGAGTCACTAAAGATGAAATAGAGAGAATAACTGTTGCTGTAGTTGAGAAAGCCAAAAGTCAATACTGGTTGAGAAACAAAAAAGCAAATGAGCCAGATGGAGTTCCTGGGGGAATTTTTATAAAAGATCAAAATACAATACAGGAAATTGCAAAAAATCCAGGAAACAAGTAGCTTGATAAAATTGAATAGAAACCAGGCCAAAAGGAGGAAGTAAAGGAATTAAATAAAGAAATACAAATGCTTGACCAATCTAGTAAAAAAGAAAAAGAAGAAAAAAAAAGAGAAGCACCAGAATTAAAGAAGACTGTCAAGGTGGAGTGCTCCTCTTTTGATTTCACTCAGGCATTTTCCCAGGTAAAAATGTTTGTTCCACTACTTGAGATGATGAAAATTAAAGAATATAGGGATACTACTATTCAATTGATAACGAATGGAGAACATGTGAATGCTGAAAATAAAATAACTATTAAAGTAGTCAATAGGCAGGAGAAAATAAATAATTCTGAAGTCTACTTGAGTGATATATTATCAACTCCTCCTCAAGTTGATCCCTTCTTTACTACGTTGCTTATTAATAACAAATTGTTGAGGAACTACATGATAGATTCTGGTACTGCTATAAACATCATGCCAGTCGGAGTAATGAAGTAGTTGGGCTTGTGTGCTGATACATATGAAGGGAAATGTTATGAAATGGATAACAGACCTGTACCTGTGATTGGCATTATAAAGGGTGTTGAAGTCAAACTGGCTACTTATCCACAAGTGGCTTATAATATAGACATAATAGTCATTGATACTCCTCCTCAATTTGGGATGCTTTTGTCAAGGCAGTGGACTACAATTGTAGGTGGAAATGTTCAATTTGATTTATCTTATGCTACAATACCAGTGAATGGTCAGGAAGTCAAGTTGTATAGAGAACCAAGAATGAACCAGCTTGTTGATTATGTGCCTCAAGATCAGATCAATTGTTTTTGTGATGTTGGTCTTGGAAGTTTTAAGATTGAACCAGCTTAGCCAGAGTTAACTAATAGTGATCCAATTGAAAAACATGCTGCACAAAATTGCAATGGTGTCTGGAAGATGTATTTTGATGGAGCCTACAACCAAGAAGGTAATGGAGCTAGGATTGTATTTGTTTCACTTGGAGGTACTAATTTTAAATATTCTTTTTTGTTAGCATTTGAATGTACAAACAATGTGGTAGAGTATGAATCTTTATTGACAGGCTTAAACATAGCCGTGAAACACAAGATTAAGTTGCTAGCTGTTTTGGGTGATTCTGAGTTAGTTGTTTCACAGATCAAATCGAAATATGCAGCAAAACACAAAAGATTAAAATAGTATAGGAATGTTGTATGGGATACCATTGAATTATTTCATGCATTTTTAATTGAGTGGATTGACAGATCAAAGAACATAATGGCTGATTTTTTAGCAAATGTGGCATTGAAAAGAGATGATTCTACATTGGCTGGGGTATCATAGATTGAGTTCAAGAAAAGACCTGTTGTTCTTGATAATGTTTATAGTTGGTAGGTCTTTAATGATGATACTGACCTTTTGAAATTCCTCAATTGTATAGATCAGTATGAGGCTCAGAAAATTGATTTCAATGCTTTTGTTGAAGAAGTGGATGGGAAACAAACTATGTTTGGCAAGGAGATATTGCAACTCAAAACAAATAAATTGCCTAAGGGTTTGGTGGCATTGGAGAGGTTGTATGATGGAAATGATAGATCTCTAATGAAACAAACACCAGTCAGAAGAGAAGATATTGAAGAAGTCAACTTGAGGACTGAGATTGCACCAAGAAAGGTATACATTGGAAAGAAGATTAGCCCTGTAATTCGAAGAATGCTGATAGAGTTGTTGAGAAAGTACAAGCATGTTTTTTCTTGGTCTTATGAAGATTTTAAAGCATACAGTGAAGATTTATTTTAGCATGAAATACCATTGAAGCCAGACGCCAAGCCTTTTAGACAAAAGCAAAGACCTATAAATCCAACATTGGAGCCTAAAATGCAAGAAGAACTGACAAAGCTCAGAGATGGATAACGACAAACCAACGTATCTCACAACATGGGTTTCTAATTTGGTTCCTGTGAGAAAGAAGAATGGTGATATCAGATTATGTGTGGACTTCAGGAATTTAAATATGGCATCTCTCAAAGATAATTATCCTTTACCCAATATGGAGGCCATATTGCATAAGGTGACAGGCTGTGAGCTGTTATCTATGATGGATGGGTTTTCAGGATACAACCAGGTTAAGGTCAAGGAATCTGAGAAATACAAGACAACATTCACAACTCCTTGGCGAACATATGTATACATAAGAATGCCATTTGGTCTCACTAATGCTGAAGTGACTTTCCAAAGAGCCATGGACGTAGCATTTGCTGATTTGATTAATGTTATCATGGTGGTGTACTAGGATGATTTGACTGCTTATTTGAAGAAGGCTGAAGATCATGTGCAACATCTTGAAAAGGTATTTATTAAAGCTCTTGAATATGGTATTATAGTTTAAATCCAAAGAAGTGTCATCATTTTGCAAATTAAGTAGAGGGTAAGCTCAGTATATTGTCAAAAGGGAATTAGAATATCCCTAGAGGGTGGAAGCATTAAGATAAAATTCCTATTCCCAAACTCACAAAGCAATACACCTTCTTTATCAACGAATTTGTCAAAGTTTCTTAATTTTTATTGACTATTAAGCCTATATCAAAAAAATGTTGAAGAAAGGACAAAAAATGGATTTGACTGCTGAAGCTTTGGATGCTTTTATGTCTACTGTGCACACAAGAGGTTCATCTCTAAAGTCTCCGATGCATAAACTTGTCAACGTTTACGGTTCTCAATGCTGCATTTCCATATGTCGTTTTGTTATATAAAAGAATAATGATGGTCATGAATAGGTTGTGTCTTTCTTTAGTAAATCATTATAGGGGTCTGAATTGAAGTATGCCATAATGGAAAAATAGGATTTTGCATTGGTAAAGGCCACAAAAGCATTCATACCATATATGTCCCTCATGCTATTGTCAAGGATATTTTGACATAATCTGAAGTTACAAGGAAAAGATGCAGATGGATCAACTGGATTCAAGAATTTGACATGGAGATACAGATCACTAAGCTGGTTAGAGGCCAAGGCTTGGCTAAGCTGATGACATAAACTAATATTGAGGCAAATCAGATTTGTAATGTTGAAGAAGAGGCTGCAATTGCAAGTATTGAACACACTCCTTGGTATACTAATGTTATGCATTATCTTAAATATATGACGTGTCCAGATGGATTGAGTGACAGCCAAAGGAGAACTTTGAAGTTGCAGGCATCAAAGTATGTCTTCATGGATGGAGATCTGTTTTGGAAAAATAGAGATGGCATATTGTTATTATGTCTAGATGAGTCACAGGCCAAGCATGTTTTAAGAGAAATGCATGAAGGAGTTTGTGGAGGTCATTATTCAGCAAAGACAACTACACACAAAATTCTCAGCGCTGGGTATTATTGGCCAAAGGTCTTTAATGATTCTTTTATACATGTGAGAAAATGTGAAGCTTGCCAAAAGTTTTCTGGAAAATTGAAGTATCAGGGTGCTTTGCCACTTCGACCTCTATAGGCTGATGCCCCTTTTCATCAATGGGGAATTGATTTCATTGGAGAGATACAAGAGAAGTCAAGTGGAGGACATAGATGGATACTAGTTGCCATTGATTATTTTACAAAATGGGTGGAGGCAATCCCAACCAAGCAGGCTACAAGTAAAGTTGTAACAAATTTCTTGATGGACAATATTATCACCAGATTTGGTACACCATTGAGGATAATCACAGACAATGGGATGTGCTTTAGGTCAGATGAATTCAAAAGCTTTTGTGATAGGTATGACATTACTATCTCTTATGCAGCTCCTTATTATCCACAAGCTAATGGTCAGGCAGAGTCCAGCAATAAGAGTCTTTTGAAGATTATAAAGAGGATGTTGGAATAGAACAAGAAGGCTTGGGATTCAAAGTTAAAGTTGGTTGTGTGGGCTGATAGGATCACTGTGAAAAGGGCAATTGGAAAGTCTCCATTTGAATTAGTATACGGAGCATAGACTAGGATGCCTCTACAGAATTTGTTACTAGTCTATGAGTTTGTCTTACAGGAAGATTTGGAAGTTCTTGAACCTATGGAAGACATAATGGAACAACTTGCTGAACTGGATGAAGGAAAGAGGCCCAAAGTAAAAATATAAAGTTACAGGCACAGATGAAGTATCTATTTGACAAGAAAGCAAAGAAAATAAAATTTGAAGAGAATGATTTGGTGTTGATGTGGAATGCAAGGTGTTAGGAGAAAGGAAAGCATGGAAAATTTGAAGCTCTTTGGCTGGGACCTTTTGTTGTTATTGGAAGGAAGGGTGAAGACTCATATTATCTACAGAACATGGCTGGTGAAGATCAGGAATTTCCTGTTCATGGGAAATTCTTGAAGCTTTTCTTCTCTTGAGCAACACAGAGGATTAAGGGTTGCCAGTGCATGGACAACTCTTGTGTATCCTCTTTAAAATTCTTTTCCATGCACAGTAGTTTAGGTTTTTCATCCACCTCCATTCCACTCTCATTTTCCATTCACCTCCATATTGCATTCACTTTGCATTCACTCCCACTTCGCATTCATTTCCATTACCATTCATTCCATTGCTACTCACTGGTTCATCATTTTTTTCTGGTCTGCTAACCGTGGATTTTGGATCCTCGCAATGATCTGACTATCATTCATCCCCAGACGGAGCCATTGTTGGAACTGTAAAAAACTAATATTTTTACATGAGTTTTCATTCATAAGTTTTCGAATTTGGTTCTACCATATGCATTTTTCATGTCTGGATCCATATCAGCATAGGTTCATTCATGTCTCCCTGATCAATTCTACGTTTTCCACTTGCATGAGTTTGTGTTGCCTATCGACAAGACTCATTTTATGTCACATCGATTGAAGTTTTTTTGCAAGTGGAATTCGGCAGGACCTTTGTTTTGTCAGGGTGATTGGCATTTGTCTGTTGGTAGTTTTCAGCATTGAATCCATGTTGTTTCGGCGACTACAGAGACATCTATCGACATATGTTATGGCTATCGGGATAGGGTCTCACCAATTTCAACATGTCTCCCCGACTATGCACATGGTGGCCCATCGATGTAAGCTTGGAAGTTTCGAAATTATGTCTTAGCGAAGTTTTCCTATTTTGTTGAACAGTGGTGGAAGGATATTGCATATCGGTGTAGGTTTGATCTTTGGTGGAGGCTCTCAGCGAACTCATATGTCTCACCAACGAAATATAATGGGTTTCCTTCATAAGGCTTTTGGTATAAGGATACAACTTTCAGCCTATGGTCTTAGCGAGGTGAGTTTGTCTCACTGATGGTGCAAAAGGTTTTCTACCAAATGATTTTCGGCAAGAGTCCTTTTATGTCTCAGCAAGGATGAATATGACAAAGATTTTGTGTGGTGTAACCTTTTGGTTTCGGCGAGTGGTCTTAGCGAATAAAATATGTCTCGCCGACTTCACATGTGGGTTTCTTTTCGGCATGGCTATGGGTTATCAGTATCATGTCTTGGCGAGCTTAGCATGTTATACCGACTGGCGCATATGGAGGTGTTTTGGCCAAGCTAAGGGTTTTCGGCATGAGGTCTCGGTGAGTGACCTCCGGTCTCGCCTATGGAAAACATGTAGATCCTTGTCGGCATAGGTGTTGCCTTGTCTCAGCGGCGCAGGGATAGTTGAAGACCTTTGGTGAAGCATTGGATAATCTACAAGAGGTCTCTCCGATCGATGGAAGCTACAACGATATACATGATGGGCTCATTGGCGAGAGGAACTTTAAGTCATAGCGACACACGAAAGGTAAAGGTGCTCTATTGTAACATCTCTCCTCCTAGGAGACCGTTCTCTTTCCCTAACCACCTGTTGAGGACTTGTTGGAACTGTAAAAATTTGATATTTTTACATGAGTTTTCATTCATAAGTTTTTTGATTTGGTTCTACCATATGCATTTTTCATGTTTAGATCCATATCGGCATAGGTTCATTCCTGTCTCCATGACCAATTCTGCATTTTCCACTTGCATGAGTCTATGTTGGCTATCAACAAGACTCATTTTATGTCACATCGATTGAAGTTTGTTTGTAGGTGGCTTTCAGCAGGACCTTTGTTTTGTCAGGGCAATTGGCGTTTGTCTGTTGGCAGTTTTCGGCGACTGCGGAGACATCTATTGACGTATGTTATGGCTATTGGGATAGGGTCTCACCAATTTCAACATGTCTCCCCGACTATGCACATGGTGGCCCGTCGATGTAATCTTGGAAGTTTCAGCATTATGTCTCAGTGAAGTTTTCCTGTCTTGCCGAACGGTGGTGGAAGGATATTGCATATCGGTGTAGGTTTGATCTTCGGTGGAGGCTCTCAGCGAACTCATATGTCTCGCTAAGAAAATATAATGGGTTTCCTTCATAAGGCTTTCGATATAAGGATACAACTTTTGACCTATGGTCTTAGCGAGGTGAGTTTTTCTCACCGACGGTGCAAAAGGTTTTCTACCAAATGATTTTTGGCAAGAGTCTTTTTATGTCTCAGCGAGGATGAATATGATACAGATGTTGCGCGGTGTAACCTTTTGGTTTCAGCGAGTGGTCTTAGCGAATACAATATGTCTCGCCAACATCACATGTGGGTTTCTTTTTGACATGGCTATGGGTTATCAGTATCATGTCTTGGTGAGCTCAGCATGTTATATTGACTGGCACATATGGAGGTGTTTTGGCCAAGCTAAGGGTTTTCAACACGAGGTCTCAGCGACTGACCTCCGGTCTTGCCGATGGAAAACATGTAGATCCTTGTCGGCATAGGTGTTACCTTGTCTCGGCGATGCAGGGATAATTGAAGACCTTCGATGAAGCATTGGATAATCTAAAAGAGGTCTCTCCGATCGATGGAAGCTACAGTGATATACATGATGGGCTCGTTGGTGAGAGGAACTTTAAGTCATAGCGACACGCAAAAGGTAAAGGTGCTCTCGGGAAAACATATAGAGATCTACAAGATGTCTCCATGACTCGGATGAGCTACAAAAAATATGAACAAGGCTAAAGGAGTTCATCGAAGAGAGATATCCGTGTGTCTTAGTGACAGGAAAGCACGTAAGGAAAATTTTCTTTCGGTGCAATGTAATTGAAGTCTATATGATGTCTCTGAAAGCGATAGGTCACAGCGAATGTGAGAGTGAAATACAAGCGCACGTGATGAAAGTGAATGAATTTCCTTCAGCAGGATAATGTGTTGTGTCTTGCTGACTATACACGGGTGAAAAATAGAATTTCAAAATGCAAGACCGACATGTTTCTACTTGGATAACTGTTAATTTCCAGCTCAATTGGAGACCGATTTTTGTGCTAGGCCAACATGTTCTCTCATTTTGATATTTTATCCATATGCTTGTGTATAAATAAGCATTTTTTGCAATCGTAAAGAGAGGATAATAAGCTATTAGTTATTTGATAGACAGTAGGCATTTTCTGATGGATACAGTACTATAGATTCATCAAATAAGAGATTAAGTTGCATGCTTTCAAAGCGGAGGTATTTATGAAAGTTAATTGATGTTGCTACACATTTTTGGTCTCAATTATCTGTTGAATTTGATGAAATTATGGCTAAGTTGTCTCCAAGATGGACTCTTTTTGGTTGTTTGAATTGATATGAAAAGTTTCTATTCAATTTATTGGTGCACATTTGTTGTATTTGTGTGATTGGTTGATTGGTTCTTTCAAGCAAAGACTAAATCCTTTTAGTTAATCATAGTAATCAGAAAGATTCAACTGGATTATTCAAGTAGAGCTTAGTATTCATAGTCTTGCATGTTTATACAAGTTGTAAATAGAATATATGCTAGATAATTTGAGTTTTCTCTAGAGAGTGTTTCTCATTTGATTTCATTTGACTCCGCATACCCAATAAGGCACTCGTCTCTGCATTTTATCATTTTGAATTCGTTCATTCTCTTTACATGTTTCAAAATTGAGAATTTTAGAATCTAGACTAGAGTATTGTCACCATTTTCAAGTTGAATTATAATTGTTCACTCCCATCTGCCATTGTGAACAAGTTGTTACAAGAAGATTGATTACAAGTTAAGTCTACATTATTTAGAGAGGTATACCCACTAAGGTTTGCAGCACCTAAAGAGTAGAAGGTTGAATTCTTCCAACCTTTTATGTTACCCTGAAGCATATCAAGAGACTGGCAGCCTCTTGAGGTATCTTGCCTGCACTTTTGAGAGCTAACAAGACCCTCCTATCTAGGGCCTAGATGAGAAAGGATCTCCTCAAGTAAATGACACAACTAAGCTCCCTCTATCTTTGGCTGACCTAGATTCTAACTTTCGCCTCCTGAATTATTTTGAGAAACCTGCTATTCCTCACGATCACTCTCATGGGAACTCTAAGAAGGGGTGTTCTGGCAGTTAGCCCTATGGCCACCACCATGACCTCTACAAGTCACAGATATTAGGTTAGGATGATAGAAGGGGGAAAAACATAATCTCAAGAGTCCAAGCACTAGGACAACATAATGGGCTCGTATGAAACATGAGTACCCAGTGTTAGAACTTAGGCTCTAATACCACATGCAATGCCCTGCCAAAAAACTTGAGAGGGCAACACGACTACAATAATGACACAATAATTTTTTTTTTAAAATGAAATAACAAAGAAATGTATAACTTAACATAACATATAAACTAAGCTATGTCCTCTAAGGTTCCATGACTACATTACTAACACAACTATTAACAAGATCTAAACATATGTCATGAATTGTATAACAACAAGAATTCATTTTTAAACCATCACATTAACTAAATAAACAACATTCATTTCCATAATATGACATCAAATAAATAATCATCAAAGATCATATATATAGAGTTTGACGTACATATACAAATTCCCTTACATGAGGGTACATCATAACCGTTAAATTTTTACATTGTTTACAATAATGCTTCTTGAATACCTTGGGAAGTATACATCAA
Organism: Sequoia sempervirens; assembly: GCA_007258455.2. Classification (NCBI taxonomy): domain Eukaryota; kingdom Viridiplantae; phylum Streptophyta; class Pinopsida; order Cupressales; family Cupressaceae; genus Sequoia; species Sequoia sempervirens. The sequence continues at coordinate 12,570,150 of VDFB02075321.1, forward strand.
GATTACAATACATGATTCTACATGTATGTAAGACTAATACATGATCATAAGTAAATGTCTCCTTGAATTGGTACAAGATCTGGAAACTACTACAAGAGGTACCTCCATCACACACATGAACAACAACAAGGGAAACCCAATGGAAGAAAAAGCACAAGCCTCTTGACCATGTGGAACCCTAATGTCCACCCCCTATGACAAGAGATAACATAAGGTCCCACTACAACAAATAATCAAGAAGACAACAACCTAAAACATGGCAAAACAGAACTCCAGCACAACACTATACAACATCAACATCGCATAACACATACCTCACTTCTAGAGGCCTAACATAATAGAAGGGGAACACATAAATAGGGAATTCTAGAGTGCAATAGGGGAGAATTTCATTGCACGATCCTAGCATGGGTTATCCTGATAGCCTCTCACTAGACGCCAGCCCCCATCTATCTTGACAGTCTCTCATTAGATGTCAGACCCATAGGGCAACACATGTGGAACCAACATTCCTTTCGTTAGGATAATGAAGTTGATCTTTCCAACCAGGCCTTCTCATCCCATCCTTAACCTAAATGATCACTATAGGCATGGGTGAGGCATTCAAATATCTTGACTAATGTGAAATCTACCCAACACCCAAATTCATTTTAGGTTATCACTGGATTAAAGGAACTCACAAATGGGTTATCCTGGACACCACTTTGGGTTTCGACCCCCATTGAGAGCCACTCTCCCTACTTGCAACTAGAAGACCCAATACAAAAAATAGGGTAAAGTCATTTTGCACACTAAATGAAACCAGAAACAACACATATCCAGAGCAAGGCATGAACCATCTTGCTCAAAAATCACAACCATAATAACAAGTAACCAGTGCAAGGATAAATACCCTAATGTACACATCTCAAGTATATTATCAATGAACTCAAAAGAAAAAACATAAAAGTCAACCAATAAAATACTCCCCTAAGCCTCTTGAAGTAAAGCTTGACAACTTACACAAAGACTCCCATTTAAAACCAATAATCTAAACTCACCTTAAATTCCCCTAGACAAATACATAATGCAATTCAACTCACAATAAACCATTCAATCTTGAACTCCTCATTCTTAACAAATAAACTATTAAAAGAATAAGACATAAATCAACATTGATAGGAAAAATTAATTTTATATGTAAATCATTATCTTACCTTATCATTTCCTAGTTTGTTTATTTAACACAATCATTTAAAGTTCATAAGAAGAATTGTTCTTTAACCAAAATCACAACCTATATACATGTTGATATATATATATATATATTAAACAAAATGTAGTTTTCTATCATTATAATAGCTTATCCTATGGCACTATAGGTTTACTATCAAATTCCCAGGAAGGTCAAATATGTCGAACTTCTCACTAACTAATAGTTTGAACATCGAATACTATATATAATGAAGGCTATCGAGTTCAAAGTTAAAAAGAAAATATAAAATATGGCTTATCATTGCAGTCTACATATATATTTGATATTCAATCTTAATTTGTGCTCAATAAGTAAATCCATATGACATCGAAATACAGTCAACTTAAGGAAGTTAAAATGAATCCTTAACATTACTTCATAAAAAAACAATCACGCCAAACCAAGATAATACAAATTTACAGAGATCTGGTTGAATGTGATCTAGGAACTATAATCACACTCTTCAAAAGAATCAAAGGCCATAAAAGAAGGTAAATCAATATCCATAAAGAAATTGAAAACCATACGAATGAAATTTGATATAAAATCAACATAATAAGTTTGATATGTAGTCACAGATAAACCTCATCAAAAAGCACGTGAAAAAAAATCAATAGAGATTTAAAGAAGTTGGTTGGAAGATGACATGGGCTTAAATCACACCCTTTAAAATAATCAAGGCCATATACAATATTGTTTGGGGAATCGGATTTAAAATCAGTAGTTGAATATATATAAATTGATACATGTAGCAATATAAGAAACAATTCAGGAGAAGAGCACATTCGCCACAGTAAAAAATGATGACAAGCAATTTAAGGCCCCAGTTCACTAGGAAAGAGAGAGATACATTGACCTAAAGATAGAGATAAATCTATGAATCTCACAAATGAATCGATGGCAGAGTAATTCAACACCAAGAGATGATATGTATTAGCTATAGAATGAGGCGAAAATGTCAAGGGCGGGCTGCAAGGGATACAAAAGCTATGACAATAGAAAAGCATATTAAATCTAATAAAAAACTACAGTTACATGGCCAGTTTTAGAAGAAAATACACTTGAATGGTGAAAACAAAGATAGAATAATGAGTTACACATAATACTCCCAAAGAAATATGGTTTTCACTTAGCAATTGCATTTACTAATTACTTCATCTTGAAATGAATAAACAAGAAATGTTTTGCTATCAAAAAACATAAGCATTCATGCATTTGATTCAAGAAGAGAGACAAAATTCAAGAAGCAAAGGAACCTGGAATCAACGCTAGCTGAAAAGATTTAAATCCAATGTCAAGACCAATCTCCTATAGCAACAATAATCCACTTCTTCCAAATCCTTAATCAATTCTTCATTAATTTTCCCCAAACCAATTTTCCGAAACAATCAACAACACACCATTATTCTAGTTTTCTTTTTGAAAACCGCAAAAAAAAACAGTAATAATCCATAATCCATATCTCTACAAAATGATCATGATTTACCCAGGAAAGCTATCTAATTTTCAAAAACAAAAATCAGATAAAAATCTCATAAAAACTGTAATCAAGGGAAAATCCTAAAATTATTATTGAGTGGGGTTAGCACAATAACACTTAAAATCCCTATGAAAATAACAAAGCACAATGGAAGTGAGGTGAAGACAAAAGGGATAGTGTTACCCTATGTCTCCACCTTCCATGATTAACCTCTGTTACACCTCCTAGCTTGCAGATAAATAACAATGCCCTCAGATTTATGAGCAACTATGACTAAAGACTAAGCCCTATGCAAGTGTTGAAGGATTTGCAGAAAATAAAAATAACCCTACAATGAGCTAAAATGACTATGACTGTTAATGACTATGACCTAAGTTGACAGCAAGTTGACATAGACTAAGAATGCAAGAAGTCAAAATGAGCTAAAGACTGAGAGAGAGACCAAATGAGGTCAAAATTGCCCTTTTATAAAAATTGCAATTTTGAACGTGTGGCCAGGATGAAAAGATGACAGGAACCCTAAGATCAATGCTTAAGATTGAATATTGCTGTGTGCATTAGGGTTAGGTCAAAATTAGGGCAACAGGTAAGAATGAAGGGTGGAGATTGAATTATGAAATAATTCAATCAACGGTCGAAATTAAATGAGAAGTCAAAAGTCAAGAATTAAATTGGAAGATAAGGCTGGCACGGACAAAGAGGTTGCTGGAGAAATTAAATAATAAGATTTATTTACTCCAGATAACTAGCAAGTAATTAAATAATAAAGATATTATTTAATTATGGAGGAATGTGATAAAAGAATTATTTTGAAATTAAATAATGATTTTAATTCAAAATTCAAGAGAATGGCTAAATTAAATAAATCAAATTTATTTAATTTTAATGGGAGAAAAAGCTAATGAATATTTAAATAATTAAATAAATTATTTAATTATAGTGGAAAATGGACAGAATTAAATAAATAAGAATTTATTTAATTTTTTAGAAGAAGGGGACTTAATTAGTGACGTAATTAAATAAATAAAATTTATTTAATTAATCAAGAAGACATAAATGTTAAAGGGAAATTAAATAAATTATGAAATTTATTTAATCAAAGGAAGACTTTAGATAATTAGTGATGTATTAAATAAATAAATAATATTTATTTATTTAATAATCAAGGAGGAACAAATGACATGAATTAATTAAATAATTATGAATTATTTAATCAATAGTCGAATGTGGACCAAGGACATAATTAAATAGCTTAATTATGCTAGGACGAAAGTGGTAAAAATGAAGCTTGCAGGCCTAGGTCATTTTTAGGTGTCTACAAAAACAACAAGTTTCTTTTCGACAATCAGTTCAAAGTCACACATGTGCTCCAAGAAATCTTTTTCTATCTTTTTAATTGTCTTTATTTCTTATCCATTATCACCTTCTATTTTAATATTTTATTTTATACTATAATATTTTCCCCATTATTAATTTATTATAATCCCATCATTAATAATAAATATATTTATATTTAGTTGTCAAAATACTTTTTAACTTAATAATTTGATTTGATAAATTAATTAACCAAGAACAACTTATACATCCATTTATCAACATGTTTTATTTAATAATTTATTTAATTCATCAATTAATCAAACAACATTATTAAAAAAACTTTAATTTAAAAAACAAAATATCAATAATAATCACGTAAGCATAAAGAAGGTCAAAATGAGAAAAAATGACCACTACAACAGACAATACTGACGGGATAATTGACTAAAAACTCATCCTCTTCGAGGATGATGGCAAGGGTATGGGACTGTGTACACTATCTCCATTCAAAAATTTCTATTGGGTTTAAGGCATGCTTAGACCTGTGAATTCAGGTGGAGTTGATGCCTAGTACCTGCAACTTGCAACAAAAAAAATGGTTGCACATATATATATTCATACACTCAGACACACTGTGAAAGGAAATCGTGACATAGCAGAGTACTCATGAATGAGTAATGTGGCATTGACCCTTTCACCAAGACACATCAGACAAGCAACCAGATCAATGTATAACAATCAATTACATAATAAACAACATAGAACAATCACTAGATAATCTCACAATAACCATGGTCAGATAAACAAATAATGCTCATAATTTAATTAATCCACATAAACTAATAAGTCCATATAATTGTCATAGCATGTGCATAACTCAAGTAGTATTAATGTTACCAAAGTATCATCAAAGTGTCATCATAGCAGTAAATCTAATATCAAAAAAGTGTCATAATGTCCATACTAACAGAACAACTATCAATCTAACAAAGAACAACATAAGGGGCACTACATTCATACCATTGACTCAAGATGTTGATTGTAAGTTTTGGTGCATTGTTATTCATAGCCATTTTTATGCATAAGTTCAATTATATATTTGTTAAATTAAATTGACATTGATGGGTTTGATGAATGATTTGTAATCTAAAAAATATTTAAGAAACCATTGAAGATTGCATCTATTCTGAGTAGTTGTGTTAAACTAGAAAATCAAAATTAGATATTTATAGAACCTTGTTAAAAGGCATAGGACAACTAATAGGGGAGGTGAATTAGTTGTCACCAAATTAAACTCAATACTTCAACACTTATTAACTTTACAACCACACTATTCTATTATTAAGTATGAATATGAAATGTAGATAATACAAAGCAAAATCAACACAAAGAATATCATATTTTATTTGAAAAACCCAATGAGGGAAAAACCATAGTGAAGATTAACTCACAATATAAAGTGATAGAAAAACAAAATATATAAGGCACACTACCAAGAAATCACTACCCTGAATAGGACTTACTATCCAGATACGAAAGCTCACTACTTACAAAAGGAGGCTCACTACCTACAAAATATTACAAAACAAAAATTGGCTTTATAGCCAGAATGAACTTTAGAAAGTGCACCTAACAAGTGTTGATACAGTTCCAGTGATGCTCAGTAAACTAACTTAACACACTTAATCATATTTGATCTTATTCACATTCACATTCAACCTCTATCTTCTATATTCAGACTTCAAAAAAATTGTTCAATATATATACTCGATCCATCCGCAAGCATCAATTAAGTCAGAATAATTAAATGCATTTCATTGTTTACAAAAAATACCAACTATCAGCTTCAAGAATTTGCAAATTCTTTCCAACCAATAAATCAAAATGTGTATCATGATTTATCGTATTGGCATAGACCTAAGATAGGTCACACATATATCCACATATCAAATATTGATTCACCATATTACGATGTATTCATGAAGTTGGCCAAAAATATACTTAATTGCAAAAAGTAATCAATAGAATAATGTCGATACACCATATGAGCACTGGAGCATGAGATATTATGAACATACGTGCTTTCAGTAACCATAAACTATTTCCCAAATCTATAAGCAACAACTATCAACCATGAAGGATTGCAGACTAAAATACCAGAGGGTGTAGCTTGTATACGGGTTCAAATACCAGACCAAAATACCAGATCAAGCATTGACTTAGACTTGCAATCACAGTCCTGGTGACATCAATGACAACCCAAAATTGTAGAGATAGTCATTCTTCTTCATTCTTCCAACAATCTTCCCCTTTGTCATTGATGGCAACATGTGCTAAAATTTTCAAAACACAACATTCTCTCCTCCTATCACCTTAGTTGTTCTCCACATAACTCTCCCCCCCTTTGACATCAATGGAAAAGGGAGACCAAAAGTTAGGATGTATGTTTATGAAGACCTTCTATATACACATAAATTCTAGCTTCTCATTTCAAACATTCAAATGAGGATGGCACTTTTTACATGAAATATTTTACTATACCTCTCTCTTATGATCAAAAGAATCCTTTTTCCAAGCAAGCATAGCTGAATTCATTCTTGCACTCATATCTTCCAATAAAGATGGTTGCATAAGGGAGGATGTCTGATCAGAAGACAAACACAGTCATTCACAATTTTCTACATCAAAGAGAATTTTTGAGAGATAATCCAACTGGATCTCAACAACTTCCTTAACCAACCAGAACGTTTTAACCATATCTTCTATTTTCCTTTGAGTATTCAGCAACTCTGCCTACAATTCACCAACTCTTATTCTTTGTTTTCCATCCCTGTCTTTGAAGAAATCAAAGTTCTTTCCAATACGGTTCATCTGAGATTCAATGGCTTCAATTCTACTTCTAAAATTGTCAACAATTGTTGGCCACCAGAGACAATACCTGTAGATGTTAGATGTTTCTTTGATGCATTCTTTTGTTTCATTCATGTGTTTAGATAACACTTTTTTTTCTTTGTTACATCTTATTTCTAGCATAACTTTGAACTTATGACCTTTGGGTCCTTCCAACAATGTTCTCTCTTCAATAATCTCTACTAGATCATCTGGAAATGAATCTAACACATTTGAAACTAAAATACCCTTATTTAGAAAATAATCAACCAACACATCATCAATCTTAAGTTTCTCAATCGGAGAGCATGCATTCCACATTTCACCAATCTTCTTCATTTCACTCTTGTTTAGAAGCATTCGTATATCCTCTGGATCAAAGGAGTCAGATCCAGAAAAAAATTCTACTTCATTCTTTTTTTCTTCTAAGATCTTTGGTACAATAGTTTTCCTCTTTTTAGGTTCTGGAGGGGACTCACCAATGATAACTTCCAACTCTTTCTTACCGGAGGATGAACCCACTTCAAATTGACTAGGTATTGACATACCAGAGCATAGATTTGTCTTTAAGGATGTGAAATATGATTTGAAAACACTTACATTATCTACCAATGATTCCAAGTATCTATAAACTTGTTTCCCAATAGGAATTTTGGATTCCCACACAACATTTTCTCTTCTTGGTAGTGAGTTCAAAAAGTAAAAAAGTCAAGCACATAAGAAAAGATCCAAATAAAAAAGGATAACCCTCAACCAACAAAATTTAGGTATTCTCAATTAGGTTTTCAAGTAATAGGCTACACAGATCAAACTACTTGTTTTCCTTAACCATCATGTGTGTAAGATATACAACAATAGCCAAAGTCGAACCTTCACGATTTTTGAAACAAATTTTATAAGAAATGTCATATGCAACATACCTTATAGCAAAATCCATAAGAGTGTTTATCAATAGAGCTCGAGGGTCTTTATCAATGCCAGTAAGTTCCTTCACATATTTGTATTTCATGGTTTTCTTCCCAGGGAGATCCCCAACACTGCATAAACTAGTAATCACTTTGATCACTTCCTTCATGATCAGGTAGGGTTTTTCCAACATAATACTACCATTCTTTAATTGAGTCAATAAGAACAAGATGAATTATTTATCTAAAAACTAGGGAAATCCTCCCCATAAATCCATACCTAGGTTTTTTATGCTCTATAACTCATTTTCCTTTAGTCGTAGTTCCATTTCCTTTATCTTTCTATGATCAAATTCTTCCAATTCAACTCCTTTCAACTTCAGTAGAATGACGCCACTTGATCCTTTGTCCATTTTCATGCTTATCTTTCTTGAATTCATTATTGTTTAGTTGAAACTCCTTCCTTTTCCCTTCTTCCCCTTTGTACACTAAGAAATAATTCTTGAGTATCCATAACAATTTCTTTAGAATTGCTTCAGATCACTTCGAGATCACTCCAAGACACCTTCCAAACTCTTCAATTTCTCAAATGATAAAAAAGACTTACAATTTTTTCTTTATACACCATCGATTTTCCCTAACTTGCATTAAATGTGGAAGACATGAAAAAGTTGCTAAAACCATTCTTCTCAACATAGAAAAACCCTAATTCAATCCACAAATTAGCATGTCAACATGTTTTCTTCTAGTTTCTTTTCGAAAACTTCTATTTATTCCTTCTTTACAATACATCCTCGTGCCAACCTCTGACACACCATACATCCAAAGGGATTTTACAATTTTCTGATAATTCTCCCCCTAAGACCATGCCCGATCTAGTTCCCAGAGGAATTTTTTGTACCAGATGAGGGCATAGACACATCAGCAATTTCAGGTTTTTCTTCTTTCTTCTTCCATATCTTATTCATCTCTTGCTTCATCTCTTCTTTGTCAATCTTCTTTACCAGTTCATTATTTTCCACCGAAGTAGACTACTTTTCCTTCTTACTTTTGCAAACCTTTGAGATATGTCTAGGTTTGTTACAATTATAGCATACAACACTTTTATGATTAGTTTGACCTTCATTACTTCTTGATCTACATTGATTTGCTTTGTGTCCAAATTTTTTACAGTATAGTAGTAGCCATTAAAATATTGATTCATTATGCCTCCATTAAACCTATTCATCATTGCCTCACTGATCATTCTCACTTGAGATCTGCATTTGGGTATGTGCAGGATCGTCATGGAAAAAATAGGCCCTTAAGTGGCAAAAAATTCAGAAAAATCAGAGTTAGAAAACTTGACATAAAAATTTGAATAAGTTATCTATATTATTTCAAAAATATGTAAGAATAGAATTTGTATAAGGGCATGTGCAGGATCATGGTATGCCAAAAAGTGGCAATGGAGAAAAAAATACGTGTTTCTACGACTCAAAAACGTGAAAATGGTGAGTTGACTTTTTGGAGCTGGGGTGACTACCGAGGTAGAGGGAAAACTTAGTTTTAGGAATTGGATATCCGATCCAAATCGGATATCCGATTTAAATCGGATTAAATCGGATATCCGATTTTGTTGAAGTATATATATAAAAAAAATTGGGCAAAACTCATTCACATTTGTTTTCGGCTCAACGGTGGCGGGCGCACAGTGGAAAGCGAAATCCGATATCCGATTTGGAGTCCATCTCTAACAGGTAAAGTTCTTTATTTTTTATCAAATTTTCAATTAGATTTGTTTATTTTTAGTTGATTTTTTTCAAAATATTGTTTTTGGTAGAAAAACTAGGGTTTTTTGGTAGATTTACAAAAAACCATAAAAAATTGAAGAAAAATAGTAAGAAACTACTTTTTTTTAAAATGTAATGGCATTTCCATAGCATACAGACATTGAGAGCAAATAAAATACAGAGTTCAATCCATGAATTATAGAAAATAGATTTTTGTTGGTTATATTCATATCGCTGATTACATTGCAC
>VDFB02075321.1:12580095-12703634 GCA_007258455.2 Sequoia sempervirens
AGAGGGTCAGAGTGTTCCCTCACAACAACTGAAGAAGGATCATCTTTATCAAAGAGAAGATGAATGTTATTGATGATGTCCCCCAAATCTGCAATATGAGACTCCACAAACAAGTCTAAAATACCTATCAAGAAGTCATCACAAGTAGCTATATCTAGAAGACAATGTATGTTCTGCTGCACTGAATCACTAGGAACCAAAATTGTTTAATCACAAGTATCCTCAGGTACAACAGTAGATGATTCTACCAATGCTGGGTCACAAGAGTCCTCAGCCTCAAGATGTTGACTCATAGATGAAGAAGATGAACCCTCTAAATCTAGATTAGGAGCCATAGAAATTGAAGTATTAATAGATGTATCTTTAGGAGGAGAAGGAGAAGGCTCTGGGTCATCAAAGCTACCATGCCTCTCCCAATTAGCAAGTGTTTCAACTATTTTATCATCAATAGGTTGAAACTCTGCAAGTGGACCAAGACAATCTACAACAACATCCTCTATGAATGGAGGTTCATTCAAGTCTCCATACATCTCCCAAAGTTTGGTCATAAGGTCATGAGGGATCTCAATACCATCAGTGGCCATTTGTATATCAATATCACAACTACAACCAATTAGTCCCAAGATATTTTCTATTTTTATGTCCCACACAACTCTTCCATTTTGATGAAGGTTTAGGAACTAGTCCATAGAGATAGGGAAAAAGATTAAGCCACCTACAATGTGTTAGGATTCCATCTCGCCAAGACTTAAAGTTCCATCAATTTAACATTATTACAGCTAGATTCTTTTTTATGCCCATATTAAACTCCTCAACTTAGTCACACAATAGACCAATCAAGAGACATAAGCCAACAAAGGAAAAGATTAACCCCCTAAATTACTCAATCATGAAACCCCCCAAGCAATATTTGATTTGGCACTTTATGCTTAGTGCGTTTACAGTTGCCACTGCCAAAATAATGAAGTTGACTTTAATCTTGGTACATGCAAATGCCAAATTTGGCCACATAATCAAGTACAATTTTTGGTACAAAATGAGATCAATCTGATCATATCACTGAGAATTACATTAAAAATCATGCACTTTCAAAAAAATTGCACCCAAAAATGTTACTGTAGGAGCAAGATATGAGCTCCCAAAGTTCCCAAAATGAGGATGAAGTAGCAACAATTGTGAGAATCTGTGATTTATGGAAACTCTAGGAACCAAAACCAAAAACTTATAGCACCACTATGAAGAGTGCAAAAAAATAGCCCAAAAAAAAAATTGCTCGAAAAAAGGAGTCAGAATGAGCAAGTTATGACCTTTTGAAATTTTCCTTCAAAAATCAAAATGAAAATGGTGAGGGGGGAAAAATTTTCAAAACTGCACTGACATAGGCTAACGTTAGCAACTCGCAGAATGAAATTTGACATCCCCAGGGCCATCAAAAAGGAATATGCCCTATGGATGGAATATTCACTTCAATGCTGCTTGAATTTGACGCATGTATAGCCATCTTTGGTCGGACAAAATCCTTCAAGGAATCTGGAATATACCACTACTTTTCTCTCTGTTAGAATAAGAAGCCCCCAGAATATTCTCTCTAGCCTCTCAAATTTTCTAATCGACTACTAGTGATTAATAAGTTCGACCGCCATTATTTTATAAACACCTGTCGATGTTTTTCTAATGTCGATGATTCTATAAACACCCACGGGTGTCTTTGTTGATGGGACCATTGAATGGCTTCAAGCCATGTGGTAGGTGATGGAGTGTGGTGGCCAGTACCTTTTTTGGTACTATCAATACATCTACAGATTAAATAAATGTCCACAGATTTTCGTTCTTTGATTTATTTTTTGATTTTTGAAAATGCAATCTCCCCAAAAGAATGAATCGGTAGAAAACAACTTTTTCAAAAAATTTCAACCGAAATTTTTTAAATTGTTTTTTCAAAATCGTACCATCTGCCATTATGACAATCTAGGGGTCATATGACTCCTTGGGATTTTTTTTTTCCTCATAGGTCAACTGCTTTGATTTGGATGAATTGATGGCAGGGTCAGATTTGAACCAAAATTCTCCAAAATTGTAGCTACCTTTTGGATCTGGTAACCACTCTTCAACTTCAAACCCTCATAGATTTGGCCTCGTATGTCTGATTTGGACGAAAGAAAAGGAAAAAATTACTTTCTCGAACCTGTTGGATGCAATGGTGAGCTTAGATTTGCACCAACAAGCTTTGATATGAACCTGCAATAAAGAGCCAAAAATGCAACACCCCCAAATCTAGTCTCTATCTTCAGAAAAAACTCTCCAATGGCACCCAACCCGCTCTGATACCATGTTAGAATTGGATATGGATTCCAAGATCTATGAACCAAATGGAAAGCACAAAAAGAGAGAATATGATGTGACAAGAATAAATTGTATTCTCATCACCATGATTCAATGATATGATATGATTGATTTTACAATGAGAAACCCCTTGGTTATATACCCAAGGTTGAGATGAAAAATTTCATATGATTATGACAAGTGTATTAATCATATGACATGAGACAACTAATCACACTTACCTAGGTTCACATGTAGTAGTTGTCAAAGGATAAGATAAAAACTAATGACAACTAACATCTTCTAGAAAGATTTCTTCCTATGTCCTAAGTAAACTTAATGTGTAAATAAGTCCCCTAGTAATGAATTAACTAGGTACAAGAATTTATTTACACCAACAACCTCCAAGTGCCACCATAGTGAAAATAGCCAAAAATTAGCTTCACTACATTTGTGAATAGAAAATTTTCCCATTTTCAAGCTCAGGGAAAAAGCCATGTGATAAACTACTCCAAACAACACCAAAAGCATAAAAAAATTCCACCTCCAAGGGGGTGATCCAAAAAGTCTACAAAATCAAGTGCAAACAGTTGGAAACTGAAAATGGAAACTTCAATTTTCCTCTTTTTCTCCAAATCCGCCCAAGAGCTCCAACTTCAAAAAAGGAAAGTTTCTAATGAGACTGAAGAATATTGCTTTTAAATAACAATTAATTAAGCAATGCATAAGAATATTGCTTAATTAATGTTTTACAATCTGAAATTTTAAAATAGAAAGCCCTATTACATTCAATTTGATGCCAACTTGACTTCAATTACTCTAAATGTTTGCAATTTAAGTCCAAATATTTTGATTTTTTGTACTTTGAGTGAAATTTGATATTTTGCAAAAAATAAAAATATTATACAAGGACTTATATACATTTTTTTTTTTTATAAAAAATCATAAGAAAAACTTAGGCACTCATCAATATGATCATCAAAGCTCCAAGGGAAACCCTAAAGCATTCAAAACTTGGGCCATATTTCAAAAATCCTAAGTTCATTGTCTTCATTTTCAAATAATGCATAGAATATTTCTCAAGGTTTGAAGAGGGCTCATTTAAAATGGACAAGGCATTTATGATTTTCTATAAAAATCAAAGAAAAATAACTAAAGCTAGGCTTGACCTAGGCATGACCATTCACAAACAAAGGCATATATCATTTAAGGCATTTGATTTTTAAAAAGAATGTGATAAAAATAACATTTGACTTAGGCCATGGTGAAAACCCTAACATAAAAACCAAAGGAAGCCCTAAAGTTTTCTCATCATTTTTCTTGGCCAAATTTGGAGAAGAGGGCTCTACACTTGTCCGCCATGGAAGTTAGGGTTTTGAGGCTAGAATTCCACCAGTCAAGTTGATTGCTCTGCCATTCTTGTTGAGTCTTCTTTTGCATTCATTGGTAAGACATTTGTTGGCATTTTTATATATTTTTTACTCCATTTGAAAGAGAAATTTGGCCTATAGGCTGCAACAATGATTGGTTTTCTTATGCATTCCATATCTTTTGTGTTTCCTGTTATTGTATTATTTTGTTTCGCTGCCATGAGAATGCTTGGTTCAAGCTTTTATGAAGGCTTGGCCACAGACTTGGATTGGTTTTTACTAACAACCTTGGTAAGCTCCATTTCTATTTATACATGATGCACTTCCTTCATTAAAAGGCTCAATTTGAGCTCATTTAGTAAAAGAAATGAAGAATGAATGATTTCTTTCTGACTTTGACCATTGTATGGCTACAGCCTCACCATATGTGTTCTTTATTTCTACAAAAAATAACTCTTTTTTGGGCTCGACACATGATATGCAACATTTGGTATTACTTCTTAGGTGACGAACTCTTTGTATCTATGCTTTGCATTTTCTCGGTTTGCATAACCCATCATGGCCATGGCCATTGATTTCAATATCTTCATTTTATAAGAGCTCCAATTCTAGCATGAGCTCGAACCATAGTCATTTCCCTCAGTATTTTCATTTAGAACACAAAACCCTGAGTGGGTATCACCATTTTTCAAAGAAAACTCTCTCAAGCTGTGGCCATGAGAGTTCAGCTGGGTTTATATTGCATTCATGTATGAGCTCAAATTACCATTATATTTGCATTTTGAAGTTTCATAATCATAAACCCATGGGGGTTTCCTCTTAAGATCTCAAATTGGGTACCATACATTTGTTTCAACTTTGAAACCCTAGCTTGTTTTACATTGACTCACTATTTTGAAAGGAAACAATGATTTCATTTTTGTGTTCATGTGCAAACCACTGTAGCTGAACACTGAATTATAGGCTCTCAAAATGTAAGCTCTATTTTACCCAGAAATTATTCTCAGTGGAACAAGCTATTTTATTTGCATTATTGCTCGAAAGACCTATTGATCCAATGACATTTGTAATCTTTTATTTTCATTGCATGTGTTGTTAGAAATTGCTTACTTTCCATTTTTGCTTGAAGTGCATAACATAATGAAGCTCAAACACTATTTGGTGCTTTTTAACTTCTTATCAAACAACATGTTTTCTCATACCTTCCATGCAATTTCCCATTCATTGTTTAACATGATTTACAATGAAATTTGTACACACTTACTTACTGAAACATACATAAAAGCTCTATTTATATGGATACTTTTATTTAACTTACTTACTTGCAAGGTTATATTCAGCCATCATGGTATTCTATGTAAGACACTTGTTGTCCATTTTCACCCATTCTATGCACTTGAATTTTTTAGAATATGTACTTCAAATTTTATAGTTTCATGTGGCAATGCAATGAGATGGTCTTTATATCTGTAGCATTCATGATACTAAAACTATAAGCATTGAGTTTCTGGAAACTATTTTCATGAATGATGTTGCTTCAAGTTATATTTGCAACCACTTAATGTATTTCACTTTCATTCAATGATGCTTCTTTCTCCTTTACATGATTTTCATGGAGAAAAGCTTCCTTTTGTACTCTTCATGCATTTTTATCCTTCTCAGGTAGCAAATGTTGATGTGAAACTTGATCTATGCATATAATATTTTGAAATATAAACACTTGATGATGGTGTTCCGAAGCTTCTTTATTTGCTACAGTGGCCACTATTGATTGGAATTATGTACGCCTACTAACTATCACATTTCATGATGATGCAATCCTTATGATGATCTACTTGAGAAATTGATCATTTATGATCTTCAACTCATTGCATTTTAAGACTGGATTGTCCTAAATGGTCAATTGCTTAAGTTCTTATGGCACTTATAATGTACTCCTTCAAATGCATATATCTTTTGAGCAATTTTAAATTGTTTCCTTTCTCAACCCATCTCTTGAATGTTAAGGGGCAGTATGCCGATTTGAACCCTTGTGGGATCCCGTTTTACACAACATGCTATAAATCTTCAAAATAGATCAACAACATGCATTTTCCTATACCTACAAAAGAAACAAACAATGTTAAGTTAAAAACAATAAATCCAAAGTTTCTTATGATGTTTCCTCCTTGGTATTCTCTTACACACTTCTTGTCTTTGATCAATTGATTCAATGTACCATAAGAAGTATTCTATAATATTGTTGATAGATCATGTAGGAGGATTCATAACCTGAGCTCTAACAAACATTTACAATCACTTGCAGGTTCACTTGGAGGACGGGAACAAAGAGGAATGCACAACATTGAAGGCAAATCGAAGACACATTCATGTAATGACAGCTATGTTCCCTCTTATGTGCCCTTTTCCTTTTTTATCTTCAGTAGTGTAGTGTACTCCTTATGATTCATTGTTTTAGCTATTACCATGGCTTGTGTGGGACACTTCATTCTTCTTTTCAGCCCAATGAATAGAAAACAACATTTTGTGCAACTCTTGTTCATTTTTGTACTTCTCTTTCATAAAAATGTATGAAACATTATGTAATGAATAACTGAATACATAATTAATGCACTTTCTCTTACATTTCATGCAATATTTAATGCTGCAATTGATGAATGGAAAACTATAACACATTGCACTTTTCTAAAAACTCAACAACTCAAATATATTGAATGGTTTAATAACTATAGAAATAAACAAAAACTCTCCACCTTAAAATGAACTTGAATTGACCAGCCCTATCAATTTGAGTTGTGGTGAAAAATTGATCAGTTATGAACATTAGAACTCCCTCGATTCCTCTAATTCTTAGACGTCCTAGAGATCCTTTAATTATTGCACCTCCTAAGGCTAAACTCATCCTTTACCCACCCTCAAACCAACCAAAAGCTCAAAAAAAACCCATCCTTATTCTTGAACCATCTAAGAATAATATGTCATAGCAGTCGAGTTACAATACCGTTGCTCATACATATAACACTCAAAATAATCTACAACCAAAACAAACACCTTCAACATCCCTCCCATTATCTTAACCTATCTTGCCTTTACATAATAGAAAGGATTATGATTTTTTTTGAACAACTTAAGAATACTCCTACTAAGATATCATTATGGTACCTTATTCAATCCTTCCTTCATTATCATAACATGATTCAAAGTTCCTTACAAAAAGTTCCCACTCCCCTCAATGTGCAATCAAATGATGTGGCAACACAAATTCAACCTATAACTTTGGTCAACTTAGAAATTACTTTCCATCAAGATGAGTTATCTCCACTAGAAGTACAAAAAAAATATGAAGCTTGCATGATAATAGCTATTTTCAATAGGCCAAGGAAAAAATGAAGCCTTGTTGACAATGGCTCAACCCTTAATGTGTGTAGCATAACCATTTTTGATAAGCTTGGAATAGATAAGTCAAGAATTGAACCTGATTCCTTATCAATTAGAGGATTTGACAATGTAGGAAAACAATCACTTGGAGTGACCACTTTACCTATTACAGTTGGAAAGGACACATTACAAACTCCTAGTCATGTTATGCCTCACGATCTTTTCATACAACCTCCTTTTAGGAAGACAATCGATTCATGAGATGCATGTGGTGCCTTCTACCCTTCTTCGTAAAATGAAGCATGTATACAACAACAATGTGTACACATTCAATGTTGATCAGGAACCTTATAGTGTTTTAAAACTTGTGAAAGACAAGGAGTGTCCTTCGAAAATACTAACACCAACTACACAAGTGGAACCCGTGCAATAGAAAGACAAAGAAAAATATATTGAAGAAGTAACAAAGTTATTCAAAGATGATTGGGGTTCCTTGGATTTCACACTTAGATTTGATGGGAAATTGAATATCATAAGAAAAAAACATGAAAAAAAGAAATAATGTCAACACAAAATTTATAATAACCTTCAAAATCTTCCACTTCAAGCACTTTAGAAGAAGAATAAAATTACACAAAAAACTTTGTTGAAGTTTATTACAAGCAACCACCAAGTGCAAATGAAATGAAAGATATTTATGGAAGAGGTTATGAACTTATGGAACAACCTGGTTATAGTGGAAAAGGATGTGGAGCTAGAGAACAAGGTATCTATGTCCCCATATATCCTAACATGTAAAAAACCACTAGTGATCTTGGTTATTTTCATTTGAAAGAAATGAAACAACCAAAGAAATCCTCACTTAATATCAATATCATCTCACCATCTAAAGAGTCTTGTATAAGTATGAAACATTGTACAAAGAAAGAGACACCTTTGTTGCAAAATAAAGCAACATCTTCTACTTTTGATCAAGAGAGTATCTTGTCGAGATTCCTCCAAGATTGTTTGATATCCCTTCCTCCAAGAACATGAAATAAATTTTACTCCAAGAGTTCATTTAATGTATATCATAGGGTTCATGGTAACTCTACTAATGATTGTAAGACATCGAGTTAGAATAAAATTTTAACATCTTAAGGATTCTAGTGCTCTTCCTTGTGTTGAAGCACCTAGTTCCTCTAATTTATCTACTAATTTCTAAGTTTTTCACAAATCACCTCAGCTCACCCTTGTCTTACACTCAGTGGGGGCAAGGGGGTTATGTAGCCTTCTCCTTGCATGACACATGTCATGGTCTCTTATGGCACTTTACCACCTTCCTTTTATATATAAGAGCAAGCATGGGATGTGGATGGCATGCCTTAATTTGGCTCCCATGTAACATACTTTTCTTCCTATGTTTAGTATTACATTTTTGGGGAAACCCCTTATCCATGATGTAGTTTCATTCAGGAACATATGACTTAGCATAGGGAATTCTGAATAACCTCTCATGTATTCTACTTTAAATAAATTTCTCATAGCAATGATGTTTGCAACTACTTTAAAGTGGGGACATACATCAACACTCATGTTTTACTATGTAGTTTTATTTCTTCTTGTGGAACATCCTTTTCTTGGTGGTGTCATTGGGTTCGATTTCCTCTAAGAGCATGATATTTCTTTTATTTTTCTTCTCTTGGAGACACTAGCCATGATGATACCTTAGAAGAGACCTTACATGAACTAAGCATAGTCCCTTTGAATAAATCTTTACTTGCATGTTGTTCATAAGCACAAAGTTTCATTTTTTGGTGGCTTATTGAAGTTATCATAGTGATAGCTTTGGTATGGTTAGTATGTATGGGAATTTGAAATTAGGCATGAATTTCCCATAGCCACTGGTTTGTATGTCTGTGAGAACATACCAGTCACATGCATATATTTCTCACCTCTCTAGGGGCTCACCTAGTGGATGACATGAGGTTCCACTAGCCCTTGTGAGTTTACATTTGGTTTGCATATTAGACATCGTGTTCCACTTGTAAACATGTTTTTGGATAAACAACTTGAATCTAATCCACATTGCATTGGACAAATGGTCAAGGATTGTTCTTTGTTTCTTTCTTTTTTAACTTTTCTTTCTTTATGCCTTTGACAATGTATGCTTGTATCTTATTGTTTCTTCATACATCATTTACATGAGTGTCCTCTTCTTCCTATGTTGGTTTGGCATAGGATCTTGATCCTAGGGGCTTGACCACCCCCTTGATATTTTTTATTCTATACCATTCACATTCGTACACTTCTAGGCCCCTCTTGAATGTATACTTTAGTGTGAGTTTGAAGAAAGTTCTTCCTCTCACCAAAGTGAGGGCTAAATGTAGTGTAGGAGAAAGAATCCCATTTTCACACTTAATTTGGGAATAATTAATATTAAATTGAGGCTAATGTTTCCTTGATTTAGTGTTGCTATGTGTTTTACACATTCACATTAAGTGTAGGACCCTTTTAAGCTAAATAGACCTAATTTTTCCTTAATTTAGTATTGTAAAGTGTATTTATTTACATCTTCACACTAATTTTTGGGTCCTCTTGCATTTATAACCTTCAAATCATCATTAATAGGACCTTAAGACCCTTTATTATGTATCCCAAGATGTTGCCTCCTACAATGATTTAATAACTAAGCCTTTATAGCTGTGATTCAGAGATTCGACATCTAACTTGAATAGTTATTCAATCATCATGAAGGTGCGTTTAACTTGTCAACCCAAGGACGTGAACTTGAAATGGGTCAGCATAGTATGTGCACTAGGGGCTCAAGTAGCCATTGCATTCTATAGCTAAGAAACACAATATTGAATGTAAATTGTTGGAAAGAAGTGAAACAAATGTTGAACATCAACCGACAACTATGCTAAGCTAAAATGTAGAACAAGAATGGAAATCTAAACAACAAAAAGGAAACTACTCTGTCTGCTTTTGCTGCAGGAATAGTCATAAAATGAAATTCTAGTGGTTGTAGGAACAATCAATGCCAAATGTCTAAATAAGCACTAAACAACAGTAATACTAAGGTAATGTTAAACTAAGAAGACATATTACTTACCAACTGGGCCCCCTTGGATAAGTATCCTCTAAACTAACAAGAACTTAGATACTCAAACTCAAAACTTTTCTTTCATTCACTATAAATCAATAATACAAAGATTAATGTATCTATGTTGCTAAAAATGGAGAATGCAAGTACAATACCAAATCATGAAAGTCTTGAGGAAGGAGCATCAAATTATTATTTATACTATAGCTAAACAAGGCAGTCAACTCCATGACTGGTAGGACGCCATTTAGGGAAAACAAGGGAAAGTGGAGCGATGGAAGTTACACATGCAAGTCAAGCACCGATTCAACATAGTAGTAATGCCCATGCATGATCGATCATTAAGGTCCACTATAAGGTAGTTACGCTTAGTTGCATGAAGAATATTTGCTACCGAATGCCTTTGACTTGGAGTGATTCCTCAGCTGGATGTTATGGTGCATGCCCAACTGACGGTGTCTTCTTCAACCTAGCTCATTAAATCTACATGATAGAGTCAATACACATAATAACTGCACATGTATAACCACTCTAAGAAGCATCCATTAATCACATACAAAATCAATATAGATAACCCACATATTATGCCAAATGTCATCAAAACTTATAGAGATAGGATACTGTCAAATGTCAATGGTTTGAGGGAAACATTATTCCAATACCAACACTTAAGCATCAAAGTCCATGACACCTATTAGCAAATAGAATATAGATTTTACCCAAAATTAGACCAAAAACTAGGCTCATCATTCGCCCCAACCTAACATTTTTTTGGTCCTCCAACAGGGGAAGGGTTGTTCTTCTACTTGGTCAAATCTGTGAAATTTGCAACAGAGAGTTGTCCAACATCAGTGGATGTAGTTTGTGAGTTTAGGTCCCAATAGAATCCTCCAAATCTGTCAAACCTATTCCATCTCTACCTCTCTACAACAACATCAAACTTGTAAATCTAAAATTTGGCATGGACCACATGAGTATGGGTGGCTGGAAAGTCATTGGAAGCCAGTCTTGCCCCTGTGCTCTCCAAATCTCACTATACCTCTCAATTGTTTTTAGGGTTGCAGCATAATTGTGGATGGAATGAGGCTCTTCCTATTTTAGCACATCAATCAAACTATTCCATCTCTAGGATAAACATCTCCTCATGGCCTTTTCCTTTGTTGTTCTCTTTACCTCATACTCACTGTAAACTACCTCAATATAAGGTATAATTTTATTGGCATAACTTTGTCTGAGTAGCATTTTGTGCCATTCCTTGTAAATTTCCCTTGGGTTGTTTGATTTCACTCTAACATACAGGGGAATATCAGATTCCAATTGTTTATAAGCACTATGTTGTTGTCCCCAAATAATCTCATTTTGTACCCAAGACATGAATTCTCTCAATTGAATATCTCCAACATATAGCAGTGAATTCCAATCATGCTCTTTTATGACAACATAATTATGTAAATAAAATTCACATAGCAAATTTTTCATTTTAGGTGAGGCAATCATATAAGCATTGAAGAATTCGATGGGGGTGTCAATAGAAGGATTCAGACCTGAGGCAATTCTTGACTTCTTAAAAGAGAGATACCTCTCTTTCACGAGTAGAGCATAAACTTTTGGAGGATCTCTACATTCTAGAATCTTTGGTGCCAAGGCTACCATGTTATCTACCCTTTGCTTTAGGGTGGAAATTTATGCATTTTTATCCTCAATTTCTTCATCCCTCATCTGAATTTCCTCCTTTAATTTTAATTTTGTCTTTTTCGATTCTTTCTCTCTTCTTTGTATTTCTTGCCATAAATTCAAAAGAACTACATGCATTGTAAAATTAGGAGGCTTATGGATTCCTATTAGTATTTTCAGTGGTGGCTCCTCATATAGTACTATCTGCATGGAATCAGGCTATCCAGTTATCTCAGGTTGCAAAGGTATTGTTTCTTCTTTTTTCTGCGAGGACTATTGTTCTTGCTCTTGTAGTGGTTGTAGGAACTCCTGCTCTGATTCTGGCTATTGCTACAGGACTTCCTTATTTTCCTCCAATTCTTCTGCAATGTTAGCAAGCTCGACTAGTGTTATATTTGTTTCCTTCTTAAATATGTCTTCTTCTCCTTCAACATTCCCCTACTCCATTAGAGCTTCAAGGTCCTCATGTGAGGTCTCACTAGATTTAGGACCTTCCTGTGGAGGTGTACCAAACGCAGGCCCAGCTGGTCTTGATTTCCTTAGAGATCTCTCATGTTTTCCTTTGGATGTAGGATGAATAGTATCAACCTTCGTCTTCTTATACCTTTGCACCTCTATTTTTATAGGCTATGTTTTAGCCTTCCCTTTTCTCATTTCTACTTCTCTCTATTATGCCCTAGTTTTCATGAGGGTTTCAAGCATGATTTCATCGTCAGAACTTGAGGAAGGGCTTTGTTTTTCTACATGCTATGTTCTAGAAGAACTAGTTTCTATAGCTTCTTCTACTGTAGGAAGATTCAAACTAGAGCCAGCACTAGAGGTTGAAGCACTAGGAATGGCTTCAGCCACACTTACCCTCCTGCTAGACCTACAAGATTGAGGTATAGTCGTAGGTGGAAAATGATTAACTTTGATAAACTCTTCCCAAGTCATTCTAGATACATCACACAAAGAATTTTCAACTTGAAATTTAATTAGGAAATGGTGGGAAATAGAATTATCCCTACCTTTTTGAGTTTTAGCTACCATGATTGAGAGAATATTTTACAACAAATTAGGCACATTCATCATTTTCTCATGCCTCATATGATTCAAAACCTTGAAGTGGATAGAGTGCAAGTTTGATTGGCGACCCTCATAGGTGATGTATTTGATGGAATACACAACTATTTTCTTCCACGGCTCAGGCAGAGACATTTTCTTTGTGCCTTGTTTGTTTATGCTCAATGGGGGATCATTTGGCTCTATAAATTCAGCCCTAACTAACCTAGCATCTCTGGAAGTAGGGTAATTTTCACCATCAGTAGGTAACCCTATAACCTTTGTAGTCCTTTCCTCTATTTCCACATCTTCCAACCCTTTTACTATGGATTTTCCTTCTAAATTTTTTTGAGCAAATTCAAGGGAAATGCCTTCATCAAAACCATCCAAATTCAAAAAGTAATCTATCCATCCACAGTTTTGAAATTTAGCTAGGCATTGTGCATCCTGCAGTAAAATACCATGCACCATGGGTTCATTTCAAATTAACCCACCTCCCATTCTCTACAATCAAAAAAATGCTCTGCAACTTCTTTTCCTGCAATTTCCCTCTTTCCCACTACCACCCTACTAAATTTCTAGTGCTACTGCCAACTGACTTTCTTTTGTTTTGTTTTGCAACTATGGCTCTTCAACTCAAGATTTTGACAGGGTCAATAATGGAAAGAAAAACGGGTGATAACAGAGGATCATGATAGGAAGAAATGGTGGCAACAATTACTATCACTTCACATGGGCAAGCCATCCTCTCATTCGGATTTCAAATTAGCTCATTTCAAATTTCTAACATAGCCTAGCATGAATTGACACATGGGCAATAAATTCACAAAATATTTGCATCTTTTTCATTCCCCTCCCCCCAACCCAAATTTTGACATGTTTCTATGCATGTGAGATGGGAGTGGTGATTGACTGGTAATGATGGCATCTATGTGAATATCTATACTAACATACAGTGATTAAATGAACACTCCTAAAAGATGATTAAAGATAGCAATTAATGTGCACATACCTGAATGTGTGGAAGATTTGTTGCAAAGATCACAAATAAAGTAACACTCACCTTTTTGGAGAATGAATTGAGCAATAAATGATGATGAAGTGGAATGAGCTGAGGTGGAATGATGTGATGGAAGAGAGAGAAAGGTGGTGATGGATGGGTGGATGGGCAGATGATGAAGAAATGGACTTCCACATAAGGGAAAGTCTTTATTATGAGAAGTATGTACCTTAGTTAGGCAGAAGGAGGGACACAGGTCCACTACCTTTGGCTACAAGAATCTCAGGTGATGGATATTTAGTGAATTGCTACAAGAACTCTTGTTTAGAGGCTGGCTTGTGGTATAATCTGAGGTGATGTCCATTGACAAGTAATTTGAACTTGACAGGGTCAATGGTGGTGAGCTGGACAACTCCATTAGGAAAGACCTCAGCAACTTCATATGGCCCTAGCCACCTTGTCTGTAATTTTCCTGCATTGTCATGGTATCTGGAATCACAGAGCAAGGCCCAATCTCCTAGTTTAAATTTCTTGTCCTTGATAAATTTGTCATGCCAATTGATCCTATGATTCTGCACTACTTCTGTATGCTGCAGGGTTGCTCTTCTTATTTCATCCAAAGCATTAAGTTGCATGATTCTTTCTTTCTATGCTTCAGAAATATCCATCCCCAAATCCATTGCAGTTCATAGTCTTATATTCAAATTCAATGGGCATCATAGTTGTCTTTCCATATAACAACTCAAATGGGGTGAAGCTAGTTGTTATTTTCCATATTGTCCTATAGGCCCAAACAACTTCTGGTAATTTGTTTGCCCAATCCTTCCTATGGATAGCTACTGCTTTGGTCATAATGGCTTCAATTTCTCTATTTGTCACTTCAACTTGGCCATTAGCCTGGGGGTCATAAGGGGTAGACTTCTTGTTCCTTATGTTGTACTCATTAACTAGTGTTGCAACAAGAGTTGATGTGAATTGAGCTCCTTGATTAGTTACTATCTCTATGGGGACTCCATATGTTGTGAAAATATCTTCATAAAGAAACTCTGCAACCTTGTTATCTCTTGCATGCTTCATGGCCTTAACATCTACCCATTTTGTTACATAATTAGTGCATACTAATATGTAAGACTTACCATTTCATGGAGGGTCAATTGGTCCTACGAAATCCAATCCCCACTTGTCAAAGGGAGTGATTACTACCTGAGGGCATAGTGGCATCTCATTAGATCTGCTTAGTCTTCCCATTCTTTGACACCTATCACATTTTCTAGTATACCTTCTTGCATCCTTGTGGAGTGTTGGCTAGTAATACCCTGTGTTCAAAACCTTCATTGTTGTCCTCTTGGCTGCAAAGTGTCCTCCACATGGTTTTCTATGACATGCATCCAAAATTTCATATGTCTCATCTTCTCTTACACATCTTCTCATGACATGGTCTGGTCCAGTATAAAATAAACATCTAGCAATCTAAGAGAAAGAAAAGTATTTTTCAATAAGTTCCCTTTTCTCTTTTAGGGAGAAGTGAGAAGGAATTATACCAATGACCAAGTAATTGGCTATATCAGCATACTAGGGTGTTTGTACACTGAGAGAGAATAGATGCTCATTACGGAAAGATTCATCTATGGGTTGATTGTCTTCTAATGTAGTTAGCCTTGAAAGAAAATCTACAACAACATTAGCTTTCCCTAGCTTATCTACAATGGTTATGTCAAAATCCTGAATCAACAATAACCATCTTGCCAATCTACCTGTGATTAGAGGTTTATTCATAAGGTACCTAATGGCTGCATGATCAGTGTGCACAAATATTTGGTAGCCATTATGTAATGTCTGAATCTCTTCAGTGCATAGATTACTGCCAACATCTCTTTCTCTGTCAATGTATAATTGAATTCAACTCCTTGAATTTTTTTGCTGACAAAGTAAATAGCATGTTCAACAACTCCCTCCTATCCTAAGATCTCTCCTATGGCATAATCTGATGCATCAATGTGGATGTGGAAAGGGAGTTCCCAATTGGGTCCCTTGAGTACAGGAGTGTGAGTTAAAGTTGCCTTCAAGTCAGAAAAGGATTTGTCACAGGCTTCAGTCCATTGAAATTCAACATCCTTAGTGAGAAAGGTATACAATGATACTACTACCTTGCTGAAATCCTTGATGAATTTCCTATAATATCCTATATGGCCAAAGAAACTTCTAACATCCTTCTTTTTTGTAGGTGTAGGAAAATTTTGTGATTACCTCAATCTTTGTAGGATCAACTTGGATTCCCTTGTAGGAGATGTAGTGTCCAAGAACTACACCCTCTTGCATCATCATGAAGCACTTTTCACTAAATAAGGACAAGTTCTGGTCTTCACATCTTTGTAGGACTCTCTTGAGATTCTCCAATGCTTGATTAAAATCAACACTATAAGTGGTGAAGTCATCCATGTAAATCTCCATGCAGTCATGAGAAATGTCTGAGAATATGCTAATGATTGCCCTCTGGAAAGTTGCAGTTGCATTGCACAAGCCAAATTGGAGCATCGAATAAGCATAGGTCCCCCAAGGAAAAGTAAATGTGGTCTTCTCCTAGTTTTCTCGTGCAATTTGGATCTAGTTGTAGCCACTGAATCCATCTAGAAAAGAGATGTATTGCTTCCCTGCAAGTGTATCCAGAACTTGATCAATGAAGGGTAAAGGAAAGTGATATTTCTTGGTGGCAGCATTGAGTTTCCTATAATCAACACAAACTCGCCATTTCCCTCCTTTCTTGGGAATAAGCACTAATGGAGATACCCACTGACTATCTTAAATGGGGTAAATAAATCTTGCATCTAGTAATTTCTGCAGTTCTCATTTCACAATTTCTCTTAGTGTAGGGTTAATCCTTCTTTGTGGTTGTCTTACTAGAGTGCAATCATCTGTGATATAAAAAATTTTGGTAAAATTTTTAGGATCGAATCCCCTCATATCATGATAATCCCATGCAAATGCATGCTTGTGGGTTCCCAATAGATTTTCCAATAACAATTGTTTCTCTTCATTCAATTTTCTATTAACATTCAAATATCTTCCTTCTGACACATGTACTTATGTAGTTAAGTGTATCATGGATGCTTCATTCACACATGGTACCTTTAGTTCATATGGAAGCAATGTATGGGACATACTTGTTTCTATAGGAAATCAATCTGTAGAGACAGTGGCTACAGGAAGAACATCTACAGGAAGAATATATGTATCAAGAGTGGTTGTAGATACAGTGGTTGCATGAAGAGGATGCAAAAGTGTCTTCATCAAAGTAGTAGGATGAGAGGATGATTCTTCCTCTACTTCACAATGATTCTAAATGATGTTAGCCAATACTTCATCCTCATCTTGGAGCTTCATGAAAGAGTTTCTTCCTAGCATCATATGTTGCACCACAGAATGAACTTCCTCGACCTCTTCAACAACTTGTGCCCATATAGAATCATCTTCATTATGAGATGGCTACACAGGTGGATAAAGAACAAACATTTTAGTACTCCTGCCATATGAAATGGTCATGTCACCTAAACGACATCCAATGTATGCATCTACAGTGTCCAACCAAGGCCTTCCAAGAACAATGGGATAACCACCTAGTGTAGCCTTGGGAGAAAGAATCATAAAATCTACTTGGTACTCCCAGGAGTCTAGAACTACTAAAGATCCTCCACTATACCATTAGGATTAACAATAGAGATATCAACAAGTTGCAAGATAGTAGAAGTAGATCTCATGCTTGCAATATTTAGTTGTTGTAGGATGTCTTTGGTCATTACATTTACTACTGCCTCTAAATCAATCAAAGCATTTTTCACCTGAATCCCATTTATGACAATTGCTACCATAGGACTGCCTGGGTCATTATACTTGGGAATAGTCAATTTTCCCAACATGATGTTAGCTAATTGTTTCTTCCTGGCTTCTTGAGACAAGCTTCTTTGATAGCTTTGTCATAAATTGGAACATCCTTTATGGCCTGAAATAGGGGTATCTCAACACCTATATGCTTTAGTTGATCCAAGATGTCAAAAGTGGTATCCTCATTTTCTTCTTTCTTCTTGGTTATTTCCAACCTTTGAGGGAATGGTGGTTCTTGTTTAGTCTACTTGACTTGAATTGGTTTAGGATTTTTTAGGTGCATTTGGCTGAATGGGATCATTCAGAGGCTCCTCTTCCTCTTCCATAGGAATTTCAGTGATAATGGGCTTGGAAGGGGCTAATAGAGTAGTTCCTAAATGCAAGTGGATGTCACTTACATTCATAGCATATGAAGGGAATTGATTTGAATCAAAAGAGTATGTAGGCTACTGTTGTGGTTTGTTATTTGGATTGGGTGTGTGATGAGTTAGTAACTAAGTGGGTTTAGGTGCATTTGAGCTTGGATTAGTAGGTGGTGGCATTATAGAAGGTTGTTGGGGCTGTGAAGGTGGCTACATGTAGTTAGTTTTCTAGGTAGGCCATTATTGTCCTCCTCTCCATTAATTTGTTTGCTGCCAATTTTCTGAAGGTGGTTACCAGTGCCCTTGAAATTACTGCCAATTTCCCTAAGGTTGTTGCCACTGGGGTAGAGAATTCTGATGACTGGGCCAAGCATTTGGAGGGTTACTCCAAGGTTGTCGTGGATATCCTCCATAACTGGGTGGATATGTGGACTTCCATTGATTACCAAATAATAAGAGTTAAAATATGGCCGAACATAGGATAGTGGATCTGGTGGTATACCTTGTTTGGGAGCCCAAGGCCTCCTTTGTGCAACATAGTATACTTGGTCTTCCTCAATCTAAATTAGCTTGAACTCAGGTGGGATCTTCATGCTTTCAAAATTAGCTACCATCTTGCATCTGCAGTCCTTCTTCTTTTGTCTACAGTGAGGGAAATATTTTGCCAACATTTTCTCTACCTCCTCTTGCTTCTTCTTGGCCTGAAGTGTATCCAACTGAGTAGCTAGATTTTTTATAATGTCCTACTTGAATTTAGCCAACAAATAAGTGATATTCATTCTTGAAACTTCACCAATAGTTGACTTACCCATGGAAGATTGATAAGCTCTCCCTTTCTTTGAAGCTTCCCTAGAGTAATTCTGGCATATTTTCTTGATATCCTCCCAAGGGACTAGAGAGATATCTCCTCCTGCCATGAGATCCAAGGCATCAGTGCAGTTGTCATTAATTCCTCTTAGGAATTTATTTTTTTTAGTCCTCATTAAGTGCATGGTGTGGAGATTTTTTCAAGAAAAGCAAAAACCTTGCAATGTAGTCTTCCAATCTCTCATCTTCCTTCTGTTGCATCCTGAAAATGTCACCGCCTCTCATGTCACTACCCCTACAATATTCCTTGTATTTCTCAAGGAAATTTGTCTTCATGTCTTCCCAAGTTTCCATAGTATCTCTTCCTAGGCTCATGAACCATCTTAATGCAGTCTCTTTCAAAGTGGTGGGAAATAGCTTAAACCTGTGGGCATCAGTAGTATAATCATAACTCCTACAGAGTATGTCAAGCTCAAATAAGAATGTATCAGGATCTTCTATCACAAGTCCATAAAACTTGGGGAGTGCTGAGGCAGGAATGTTCTTGATGTTGTCAACTTCATTTTGATGGGAAATGGGGAAAGGAAAAGTCGGTTCGTTTTGTCTATTCCTATTTGCATCACCCGTGCCTACTTGATGTGGTTCCAAAACAAAGGGGTTTTCAAGCTGATTTTGATCTTCTGATGAGACTTCAGAGCTAGTCAGATCAGGATATGCATCAACAAAGGGGTGTGGATCTTCTTCTTCTTCTAATAGGTGCTGGTACTCAACTAGCTAGAATGGGTGTGGATTTTTAGGAAGAAATCTCCCGTAAGCATCCCTTCTCCTTCCTCTATGCATATGGTATCACCCACTATCAGTCAACCCACACAAAGAATTGGTAAATAATAAAGGTGTCATTACTTCCTAAATGAGGATATGCAAAGAAAAACTTCCAAAAATACTACAACAAGAAAAACTACCAATGAATCCAAAAGACTTCCTAGCTTGACACCATCCCCGACAATGACGCCAAAAATGTTGGCCTCCTACAATGATTTAATAACTAAGCCTTTACAGCTATGATTCAGAGATTGGACATCTAACTTGAATAGCTATTCAATCATCATGAAGGTGAATTTAACTTGTCAATCCAAGGACATGAACTTGAAATGGGTCAACATAGTATGTGCACTAGGGTCTCAAGTAACCATTGGATTCTATGGCTAAGAAACACACTACTAAAAGTGAATTGCTAGAAAGAAATGAAACAAATGTTGACCATAAACCAAAAACTATGCTAAGCTGAAATGCGGAACAAGAATGAAAATCTAAACAACAAACAAGAAAATACTTTGTCTGCTTTGGCTACAGTAATAGTCACATAATGGAATTCTAGTGGCTGCAGGAACAATCGATGCCGAATGTCTAACTAAGCACTAACCAACAAGTGATACTAAGCTAATGCTAAAATAAGAAGATATATTACTTACCAAGTGGGACCCCTTGAATAAGTATCCTATAAACTAACAATAATTCAAATTCTCGAACTCAAAATTTTTATTTAATTCACTGTAAATCATGCATACAAAGAGTAATGTATCTATATTGTTGAAACTGGAGAATGTAAGTACAATGCCAAATCATGAAACTCCTGAGGAAGGAGCATCAAATTATTATTTATACTATAGCTAAACAGGGTAGTGAACTCCATGAATGGGAGGACACCATTTAGGGAAAATAGAGGAAAGTGGAGCGATGGCAGTTATGCATGCAAGGAATCTGGCCAGACATGCAAGTCAAGCATAGATTCAACACAATAGCAATGCCCATGCATGCTTGATCATTAAGTTCCACTACAAGGTGGTTACACTCAATTGCATGAAGAATCTTTGCTGTTAGCTGCCTTTGACTTGGAGTGATTCCTTAGCTCAACGTTATGGTGCATGCCCAACTAGCGATGTCTTCTTCAACTTAGCTCATTACATCTGCACATCTATAACCACTCTAAGAAACATCCATTAATCACATGCAAAATTAATATAGATAACCCACATATTATGCCAAATGTCATCAAAACTTGTAGAGATAGGATATTGTCAAATGTCAATGGTTTGAGGGAAACATTGTGCCAATACCAACACTTAAGCATCAAATTCCATAACACCTATTAGCAAATAGACTATAGATTTTACCCAAAATTAGACCAAAAATTAGGCTCATCACAAGGGTTATTTCAACCAAAATCTTGACAAAATCAATAAATACATTTAATATTCTAGCCCCTTGACATTTCCTCAGATCGAAAGTCAAGGATGGGACCCATATGCCACCTTGTGCATATGAGTCCCATTTTTCTCCTTTCTAGGATTTTGTGTAGGAAATCAGGGTTTTCAATTCAAATTTTGTGAATGTCGGCATTTGGGATATAATGAATGGTAAATTAGATGGAATGCCTATATAACTAAGGTTTCAAATCATTATTTCACCTAAGAAACCTAAGAATCTTCAAGAAAGAGAGTTTTACCTAGATCTATAGGTTTCAAGAGAGATTTTCAAGAGCCTTCAAGAGCATTCAAGAGCTGAATATCAATCATTTTGGAGAATCAATTCAAGATTCAAGAATCATGTCAAGGTCTTCATGCATCATGTGTTTTCTATGAGCTATATGTTGATGTAGAATTTATGATCCAAGTTCAAGCATTCGAAGTAATATCAAGTTTTTTTATCAAGATATACATTCATTGAAGCCAATTCATACAAATTATAGATCTACATTTCAAGGATTCAACGAGGTTTTGGTGCTCCTGAGTTGTTACATGCATTTTTCCATTCATCATTCCTTCATGTTATTTCAATTTGTTTCAATGTTCAATTACTCAAATGAGGTCTAACTAAGGCATACCCCCATCCACTAATAAAAAAACATTTTTCTCTCTCTTGTGATGTGTTTTTTGTAGATTTATGTGAATGAGACTAAATTGCCACCTTGGTTGTATGAGACCTTGTACAAACCATTTTACAAATTTTCAAATGATCCCAATCTATCACCTAAAGATTATAGTTTCTACCCATAAACCCTAAACTAGGACTAAATTTTCTAGTCTCGCATATGAGTCTTAGTAAACATCAATAGTAGAAAATTTTAGTGATTTCAGGCCTTGCTTATTCATCTCCAATTCTCTAGGTACTTTTCTATATCTTTATGTTTAGTGCTTTGATTTCATATTTTAAGTTTCTAGGGTTTAGTGTATTCATGTTTCATTTCCCCTTAGAAAGTACATTCAATATTGAATCCTTCTATTTAATCACACCTAAGGAGACCACCTCCTACCAATCCTTCCTTCAATTGAGTTACTTTGTTGAGGGATATTGGTTTCCTAATAAATGGTGGAAAATTGTTTGCTTTCCTTATAGCATTTAGGACCTAGAATGAAAATCTTCACTAAATTTCACTCAAGAACAAACCCTTGAGATCTCAAAGCAAAGGAGAACAATATCTTGCAAGAGGGTTATCCCAGGGGATGAATGCAAACTACTAAGGGGTTCACCGCTAAGTAAGAACTAATAAAGACTAATTGAAATGCAAGATGAAACACTTAACCCTAATTTAATACAATGACCTATTAAATGACCTAGAAAAGTGAATGAAATAACACAAAAAATTACAAAAAGTAACAAGTGAACCTAGAAAATCTACAGATGACCTGAAGGAGCTTGGAAATGCTAAAAAATCTAACTTTTTGACCTACTAGGACTTATTTTCTAATTTGGGTGAATCAATCCTAGATCTATATTTTTGCATAATAAATTATTTCAGGAAAAGGGTATTTGAATCTGCAAAGAGTTCTAGAAAACACCTATAGTGGGACTCATTCTCCATTCTTGGTGAATTAGTCTCATTCTACATTTTTAGGAATTTAAAGTTCTAATCTGCACTTCAACACCTACTCTTTCCTTCCAATTTGAATTTTGGATCCGAATCTACGAAAAGACCTACAAAAGATAATATAAAATTTATTTTCTTATGGTGGGTTTGCCTCAGTCAAACCCCTAGTTTGGTACTTAAATCTTGATGGAAATAATGGAACTTGAATGTAAATATGAACATAAACCCTAGCATTAGGTGTGTCCAAGACTAAGAAATTTGAAACATGATGCAACCCTATTCTAATGTGTTAGAATGAGATCCATAGATGGAAATATGACAATGAATGACTCAATTTGAGAGGTCTCTAATCACCCAAGGGAGCCTCAATAATGGTTCTACCTTCCTTATGCTAAAAGTAGAGTGATAATGGAGGATGGAATCACTTAGGAAACAAGTCCTTAGGCTTGGCTTGATGGCTAGTTGCATGTCCCCAACCTAGAATCCATCATGATTCACCATAGAGAACCATGATCAACCTTTAAAAATGCTAGATCTTGAATGAAAGTGAGCTTGAAGACCTGCAAAAGCACTTCAATGCTATTCCAAGGCCTCAAATTTTCTGGCTTTTGAAACTTGAATGCTCTTGTAAAATAATGCTTGAGATTTTTGATTCTTGTCTCTTGAATTTTCTCTTGAAAATGCTTTCTTGGATTGATCAGATGATAAAAATGACTTAGAAACATTCTTATATAGGAATTAACACCTAATTAACCATTATTTAGATCTCAAAGGTTGACATCCACTAAAATTTTTAAATAAAAAGGTGTTTTTCCCATTCAAAACTCAAAAACACCCCAAATTGGACTCATTCCCCCAAGGTAGTGAATGGGTCCCACCTAGGGAAACTTATTTGCCAAAGGTAGCGAATGAGTCCCATCGTAGCATTTTGAGGTGGGTTTTCAAGATTTTTGATGTTTTAAATGATTTTGTTGGGTTTTTAGCTCAAATAAGCCTCGAGATCTAAAATATTGGGTCTTAGGGGCCTATTAATGATGATTTTAAAGGGTAATTGATGTAAGGGTGCCAAAATAGGTCCAAATTAAGTGTGAAATTGCATTGCTTTTAAGAGTGTACAATTTTTGGGGTTGGGGCCCTAGCTCGGTTGGCTAAATCTTTCCTGTTGCAGGAGATTGGTCAGGAGGTCTAGTCTCCCCCACCCCCATGGTACCGAAGGGCGTGTCGCGCGAGCACTGCCAGTCATGTTAAAAAGTTTACCAGGTGCACTGCAGTTTATATGGGGTCGTGCTACTCGATTCCTACAGTCTAAAAAAATAAAATAAAAATAAAAATAAAAAGAGTGTACAATTTTCTATACTATATTTAGCCCCACTTTAGGACCCTTATGAATCTACATGCATATGGTTGAGCTAAAGGAATCCAATAATAACCCTTGTTTCATAAGAGGATACACATATAAGTTCAATCATAATATAGGTGAATGACGCCCCCACTGTAGCTATCTACAAAACCACAATGTTAGGAACTTCATCCTATAACACAAAATCATTAGTTGTCAAAAAATACTCTTATCTAACGTCTTCTTGAAATCACATTTGAGGGTAGATGTATTCCCCCTTGGTTCTACTTACTTTACAGAGGTGGAATCAAGGTAGCATTTTAGCCACATTAAGTAAGGTAAGTCATATCATAAGGTATTTCCAAGTACCATACCGCATGATGATAGTCCTTTGATGTGAATAGGAGTAGAATCATGATTCTAATGCAACAAATGACATCGAAAATAGAGCTCTCTAACACCCATTATGTTGATTTGAATGAAAGCCACCTTTTAACCCTAATATAGTAAAAAACCTAATTTTAACTTATATAAGAGTAAAAAGTGAAGTAAATTCTAACTAAATTTTGTCATTTACCTTTTTGTAGCTTGAGAATGATTGAAGAGTGAGAGAAAATGTCAAGGCGACAAGACTATGAGCCTACAAGACCGAATGTACTACGACATTAGGTGGCCAATGGCAAGCACTATCATTAGGTGATTGTACTTTTTTCCCTTAGCTTTGTCCTTACAAATTTATTTTATAATTTTTATGCATTTATAGTTTAATTTAGGACCCTAGAAAAAGATTTTGCAAAGCATCCCTTTTTTTTTTGCAAAGTGTCCCCTCTTTTTCAAAAAGTGTTCCTTTTATTCACGAAGTGTCCCAAAAGGGGTTCAAAGTGTCTAGGACCTTTAAAAAATTACACTAGAATAGCTTTAGTACACTTTTTTGATTGTTGATGTAAGGATTTAAGAGTTTATAATTCTTATAGGACATATTTTTGCTTCTTTTAGATTCCCACCCATTCGCAGTAGTGTTTAGATGGTAGGCAGATCAATCACTTATGGGACCTAGCCCTTAGTCTTTCAGTAGAGGAGACATAGATCTTGCAGACGATGGGAGTATACTGGGCATAGCTCATGCCTCCATTGAGGTACCACAATCCTATGTTGATGGCATTAGCAGAGTGATGAAAAGTCAATACATGTACATTTCATCTTCCTACCAATGAGATGACCATTACACTAGAGGATGTACAATGCATACTCCAAGTTTTGATTCGGTGTGAGAGAGTACGTTTCCTAGTGGAGTGGTCATTTTGGGAGGTGAAATACAACATGAAATACTACTTCAAAGGTCCAGGGCATGATGGGATGGTGAGACCACGGATCGATCTAGCGATGCTGCTATACTCACAAGCCCCACTAGTTGTGTAGATTATATGCTCACAATAGCACTAGTACTCATCCTTGATGGTTAAGGAGAAAACTTAGAGTTAGGACTAGTACACATGATTTGAGTGATAGTAGAGCACATGACCATGTACACCTAGGGGCACAACATCCTATTACACCTGTATTATGATCTTGGAAAATTTGTATTTTAGGAGGTTGATAGCATGGTACACTGTATGGTGATGTAGGTGTGGTGCTTAAAGCATATCACATGTACTAGACTGATGGGATTTCCATTCTTGAAAGCCCTAGGGTATCTTGAGCTTTTTGCTATCAAATGTGATGGTTTTGGTAGTATGATGACTTGCATTTTTTAGAGAGTTTGGTTTAACCAATTGGATGAGGATGAGATTTTATGGATACCCTAAAAGCTTGTTCTACAGTGGTGGGATGAGACTCGGAAGATGAGGTGATTGCTGATGAATAGGTTCTTGATAGGAAGACACTATTACATAACACAACCTTTCTACTATGATCGCTTCATGCAAAAGATTGGACAGGTTTAGAGAGCACCCAGGGCATGACCCTTTTCAGGAGATTAGTATGGAGTTCCTAGAGACCCGATGATTCTAGACAGTTTCTTTTCGAGGATGTTGTATACAATGAATCTAAATTCTTAGATCATGATATGCCTCTGATCTTTGATGTTGATAATGTTAGTACCATAGATGCCTATGAGGAGTGGTTGATAGTATTGTGACTGGCTCCCGTATTCTTGATGGATGAGATGATAAGTGATGTAGGGAAACTCCCAGATGAGGGAGAAAAGGGGGAGGATAGGGCTGAGGATACATGCTATAGTGCTACAAACATATTTACAGATGTGATAGATGAGGAATATGATGAGGATGCATATCTTGACTATGACGTCCATGAAGGGCATGAGGAAGATGAGGAGGAGTAGAAAATGAGTGAGGGTGGTCAGGTAGTAGATGAGGATCTAGTGGGCCATTAGTGGGGAGAGCCATCTCCCATTAATGTTACTAGATCACGATCAACATCTACAGTAGGCACCAACACCCACAACTATGGAGACGCTAGCACATTGTCCATGCCCCTTGCACATGACGAGGCTACCTTTACACAACTTGGAAAAGAGCTAAATGATGATATTTTATCTACTATCATGATTTATGCTTATGCTTATGTTTTAATTTTATATACATATATATATATATATATCATGATGTGTACTAATTATATTTATGATTTCTATGTTGTAGGAGCTATGAGAGACCTCCAAGATCTCTATCATCAAGTGGCTGTTGAGATAGTTCCCCCATTAGTGTACAAGGAAGCCACTGATACCTATTATGTACCCCCACCCATCATGGAGCGGGATCCAAAGTTGTTTAGACTATACATCACATTATGGGTAATGTATGAGAGTCCTAAGAGGTGCATCCACCGAGCTAAGGTTTCCCAATATGTATAGTCATCTTGGAACCTAGTAAAGTTTGAGAGACTAGAGTCATAGGTAGCTAGACTTGAGGTGAGAGAGATCAAATAACAGGGGAACATCATGAGGCCCTTGGAAAAGTGTGAGGCTTACAATTTTCTCTTAGTACACTCGATGGGTTGTGATCATGATTGCATACAACCATCTCCTGACAAATTGCCACGAAATAGATGTGAACCAGATCCCAAGGGATCTAGCAGTAGAAGACCTCATTAGCATTGTATATATTGATAACATGTACACAAAAAATTGATATATATCTATATATATGAGCATTTTATGTTTTATTACTCATGTTTATGTGTTTAATGTTAAATGGAAATTTCATTGATTAAATACTCTTCGTAAGACTATTTAATTAATATCTCCATGATTTAACATGTTTATGTCATCTAATGAAAAATAATTCTAGTTTCTCTTAGATGCAACATTGTGATTAAGTATGTTATTCTAAATTAAATGCAACTATGAACTAACTAAAGAACATTAAATGCATATAATGATCTAATCTAACATAACATAAAAAATTATCTTGAATAGTATGAAACCTAAAGTAATCATTTAAAAATGAATTAAATAATCACTTTAGTATTCAAAACACTCAAATAATTGTTTGTTGGGAATGAAACAATGTGAGAGCACACAGGTTGTCATCTACTAACTCTAGCATCACTACTTTATCATTCATAGTATTTAATAAGATTATACATAATACCAATGCATAAATGCAACATTAGGAGGTTCTTTGAGAGGTGTACCATCCATTTTTGTTAACATGTATGCACCAGACCCATAAATTTAATTAATTGTATACGGTCCTAACCAATTAGGACTAAATTTTGTAGGATGCATAGTCATTGTGGAGTGGGATCCAAAGTATTTCGAGTCATACATCACATTACAGGTAGCATGTGAGATTCTTAGGAGTTGTTTCCACTGAGCTAAGGCTGCCCAGGATGCATAATCATCTTAGACCCTAGTAGAGTTTGAGAGACTAGAGTTAGAGGTAGATAGACTTCAGGTGAGAGATCAGATAGTAGGGGAGCATCATCAGGTCCTTGGATAGGTGTGGGGCTTATAGCTTGCTCTTAGTACACTCGATAGGTTGTGATCACGATTGCATACCACCAAATAGATGTGAGCACCACATCCCAAGGGATCTAGTAGTAATAGACCTCATTGGCATTGTATATATTGATAGCATGTACAGAAAACTTTGATATATATCTATATATATGAGAATTTAATGTTTTATTACTTGTCTTTATGTGTTTAATGTTAAATGACAATGTGATCGATTAAATAGTCTTTGTAAGACTATTTAATGAATATCTCCATGATTTAACATGTTTATGTGATCTAATTAAAACTAATTGTAGTTTCTCTTAGATGCGACATTGTGACAAAGTATGTTATGCTAAATTAAATGCACCTATGAATTAATTAAAGAACATTAAATGCAATATAAGGATCTAATATAACATAACACACAATATTATCTTGAATAGTATGAAAACTAAAGTAATCATTTAAAAATGAATTAAATAATCACATTAGTATTCAAGACACTCAAATAGTTATTTGTTGGGAATGAAGCAATGCAAGAGCATATAGACTGTCATCTACTAACTCTAGCATCACTACTTTATCATTCACACTATTCAAGAAGATTAGACATAATACCAATGAATATGCACAACATTAATATGTTCTTTGAGAGGTGTACCATCAATTTTTGTTAACCTATATGTACCAGACCCATAACTTTCATTAATTGTATATGGTCATAACCAATTAGGACTGAAGTTTCCATTCTCAGTTAGGTCACCATTAATGTTACATTGATTTTTGAATAAGACCAAATCACCTTTATTGAATACATGAGGGGTGACATTATCACTATCACTACGTTGCAATTTTCTAGCATAAGCTTGGAGATGCTCAAAACTGTTAATGTGTTGTTCACCAAGCATCTCAAGCTGGTGTAATTGTTGTTCTTTATATATGTTTTCATTAAGAATCCCTTGAAGAGAAATCCTTAATGTAGGGATTTCAAACTCCAGATGCATAATCACCTCAGTACCATATACAAGGTTGTAGGGAGTAGTTCCGGTGGATTTTATGATAGTAGTATGTGATGAGAGCCAATTATGTCCCATTAATGGCATATTTTAGCCTAGTTTCATACACCTTCATACCCATTCCCACATTCCATTTCCATTCCATTTCATACTATTTCACCATTTTATGTTGCATATGATTAAATATGTATAAGTGGTATTTAATATAGTTTTGGATAAAAAATGGAAATTAATTATTGAGTGTCTTTACTAATAAGCATTGTGATTTCAAGACATGGAAAATAAAGCTTGCATCATGCAAATAATAGAAACTTCATATGACCTTTTATGCAAAAAATATTCCTATGACTTTTTGGTCACAAACTTCTATGTATTACTTTATGATATTTGTAGGTATGTTTAGGATCATCATGGAAAAAATAGGCCCTTACGTGGCGAAAATTTTAGAAAAATCAAAGTTAGGCAACTTCACATAAAAATTTGAATAAGTTATCTATATTATTTCAAAAATATGTAAGAATAGAATCTGTAGAAAATTGAATTTAGTTTCTAAACTATGAGATTTATTTTTTTTAGAAAATCTATTTGGTGAAAATTTGAAATTTCAATGCAGTAGTACTTAAATTTCAGAGAAAAATAAGAAGTAGGTGTATGTCTGACCACCCTAAGCACAATAATATGATAATATTTTTTTATAATATTTTAGATATAAGTAGAGGACTCATGTCCCAATGTGATGAATATTTTTTTTGTAATTTTTTCCCAAGTAAATAATTAATTATGATTTTTTCATTACAATGTTTAAAAAATATTAAAAATCATATGTTTGACCACCTTAACTTGGTCAAAATTTCATGAAATTCAATTTGTTTTTTCTAATCCTATATTATGAAAAGAAGATAATGTGATGCATGTTTTGAATTCAAAAATTGTGATATTGTTTGAAGGCTATAGATGTTTTTCAATCAGCCTATCAATTAGGACTTTAGTCGTAATTCAAAAAGAAAATGAATAATAATTATTTATTAAATTCAAAGTAAAGCATAATTTATATTGGTGGAAAGTTGAGAACTCCTTTAAACACCCTTTTCGTTTCATCAATTTTGGGTAAAAAAAGTCATCATCCACATACGCTA
Organism: Sequoia sempervirens; assembly: GCA_007258455.2. NCBI lineage: Eukaryota > Viridiplantae > Streptophyta > Pinopsida > Cupressales > Cupressaceae > Sequoia > Sequoia sempervirens. Next base: position 12,610,334 of record VDFB02075321.1, read on the forward strand.
CACATACCCATCATATCGGCACTTTTTGGCCCATCATGATCCTGTACATATCCTACTGATAAATAGATATGAATGGAGATGTGATTTATAGCTATATAGAGGAAAGATAGACAATGTTTAAATTTATGGAAAACAACAAATAGAGAAAAATACACTCAACCAAGGCTCCACATGTGCTATTATTGTGGACTATGGAAGGAAACCTATGATAGAGATATGCTACTAAATCATTTGAGAAAAATCTGCAAATCTTCAATTCTGCCTTTCACTAGACTTTATGTTTTTACTATTTAGCTACGTGGGTTCATTTCATGATAGTCTCCTTGCACATCATCATCGCTATTTTCCATACAAACATATAATAGCTATGCTTTCTAGCTATGTGAAGTAGCAAAAGAAAATCTCATCTCCTATTTTTTCTTATTGTTATAAAAAATGTTTTAATCTATGGGTAGCAACACATATTTCTATCTTTTCTAGTTTTTTGGTCATAGGCCAAAGAAAAATCAATCTTTCTATGTATTTCGTTGATACAAACAATGCATATATAAGTAAGCATATTGTAAGATGAACATAGACTTATGTAGCAGGTTTTTTGTATCAAACTTTTGATAAATAAAACAATGTTTATTCTGATGAATGTAACATAAGTTCATTCTATCCACTATGTGAACTAAGAGAAAGCGCCCACTCCTTGGGTAAGCTCAATGATGTTTTATTATTTGTATTCTATTTTTTTTTTATTTGGTTTGGTTAAGAAAGACATTATTTCCTTTTGGCTGCATAATTTCAATTGTAGCACCTTCATTAAAGATTGGATAACTGATTATGTGATTTGGGTTGTTTTCCTTTCTGTTGTATACTGTTATTTCCACAAATTATTATTGTCACAGATTGTTGTAGTTCCTGTCATAGATTGCTATAGTTCCTATTGCAGTTTTGTGCATATTATTATAGTTTATGACACAACTCCTATCACTTCTATTACAAAATAGGGTAGAAAAAATATAAGTTTAAACTAGATTTTCATTATAGGTGCTCTTTTGTGTTTTCTAGTTGCATTTCATCCCCACTTAATTCATTGCTTTCCTACCTTAGGTATGCTACCGCAATACCTCTCACAAGCTTATAGTCTCCAAATTAACACTTAGGCCAACCTAAAATATTTCTTATTCTTGAATCCAATTTTGGCCTATTAGTACGTTAATCCCATAATGCATATGCCAATTCTATGTGCTAATCCTTATTGTGTTTGTTTACTATCTTCCGTAGGATTTTTTTGAGACTTATTAGTTGATTCAGCTTAAACATTAGATTGTGGGTAGTAGGATGTTGAAAAATGATATTGGATGTTGAATGTTTCTAGGAATTTCTTCATGTCATTATTCTTAAATGGTATACCATTGTCTAAAATCAATGTGGAAGGACATTTGAAGTGAGCAATAATGTGTTCCAGTATGAAACAACATACTACATCAATAGTTGTTGATCAAAATGGAATAGCTTCTACCCATTTTGTGAAATAATCCATCATTGTGATTATAAGTGTATGCCCGATGGAGGAAGGTGGCGATATTTTTCCAATTAGATCTAGGCCCCATATAAGAACAACCAAATAGGAATTTGGGCCTAAAGCTTAGACACGAGATCGTGAATGAAATTTTTATGTTCCTGACATTTGTGACATGTCTTAACATATTCAAAGCAATCTTTTTCCATATGTCTCTAGTAGTATCCCATGCGAACAAGTTTTTGAACTAATGGTCTTTCTCCAAAATTACCTCCATAGGCACCCACATGAGCTTCTTCAAGTTCTATAGGGATTTGGGATTCTTTAAGGCATCCAAGTAAAAGGTTGTTAAATGATCTTATGTATAATATGTCAGTGAGAATTATATGCTTAGTTACAATTTTGTGAAGATGATCTCGAGTATTCTTAGTTATCAACTCAGGAAAGATACCTTCTTTTAAACAACTAAAAATTGGTCAATACCATTCATTGGAGCCTTCCATAGTTGTTGTTAATACTTCTTTTACTTTAGATTCAATTGATGGTTTCATGATTGGATGAAAAGTAAATGTGAAATCCTTTGCAAGATCTTGAGGTGATATAAAAGAAGTTGTACTTGCCATTGCATCTAGATGTTGATTATCCTTTTGTGGGATGTTTTCAATGGTAAATGATTCAAAATTATCTAAAAAATTCATTATGAGATCCTTGTATTTTGATAATTTTTCATGCTTTTCTTGATATGTCACATTTTTTTGCTTAATGACTAATTGTGAATCACTGAATATCTTGATATTTTGAGCTTCCAAAGCTAAATTAGTGTGTACAAACCAACAATTAACATTTCATATTCCACCGTGTTGTTAGTGCATAGGAAATTTAAGTGGTATGATAAAGCAATATGCTTTCCTACAAGAGGAATTATTGTAACCCTAGTGTCAGAGCCTATTCTATAGTTAGATCCATCAAAGTATAATTCCCATGCTTCATCATCTTTCTAAATATTCCACACATTCTCATTAGGGAACATTTCTAAGTTAGGTAATGCGAGAGATGAAGGAGCATTTACTAAGTGGTCAGTTTAGGCTTGTCCTTTAATTTATTTTTGTGAAACAAACTTAAGGTCAAACTATATTAACAATGTAACCCATTTAGCCAAGCATTGTAATAATTTTTTTTTATGGAAAAGATGTTTTAGAGGATAAATTTTGTCATCACATGTATTTATGCATTTAGTAAGTAATGTATCAGTTTACTTATAGCGAATACAAGGGCCAAACATTATTTTTCTATTTTTTGTGTATCGTTTCTCATAATCAATCAATGTTTAGCTAATGTAATAAACAAGATCCTCTTACCATTTTCATCTGGTTGAGCCAACAATGTTCTAAGAGCATGGGATGATGCAACTATATAGAGGATGAATGGTTTTTTTAGCATAGCAGGTTGAGAAACAGGTGGAGTTGGAAGGTAATCCTTCAAACTCGCAAAATAATTTTTACAATCCCCATTCCAATCAAATTTTACATCCTTCTTGAGGAGATGTGTAAATGGTAACACTAAATCAACTAAAGATGCTGCGAAGTGACAAATAGCTTGAATTCTTCCTTGTAATGTGCACAATTGAGAGATTTTTTTAGGAGGTGGTATGTTAACTAGTTACAACATCAATTTTCTTCATGTCCACCTTGATTCCTTTGTGAGATATGACAAAACCAAGAATTTTTCCAAAATCTATTCCAAAGACACATTTTCATATTCATTCTCATGTTGTATTTTTGCATTCACTAAGATATTTTCCAAAGGACATTCACATCATCTTGTCCTCTTAAATATTTGGTGAGAATGTCATCAACATAATCTTCCAAAATCTTATGTATGTAATAATGAAATATTAATGTAATCGCTCATTGATATGTTGCACTCACATTCTTCAATCCAAAAGTCATCATGACCCAACAAAATGTTCCCAAAGCTATTGTAAATGTTGTTTTATATTGGTCTTGAGAGTTGATAAAGATTTGATTGGATCCAAAAAATTCATCCATGAATGACAACAAAGTATGTCCCTCCATAGTGTCTACTATCATGTTGATATTAGGAAGGGGAAAATCATCTTTCAAAGATGCTTTATTCAAAACACGGAAATCTGTACACATCCTAATATGATTGTAAGATCTTGTGACAACAAAAATGTTTGAGATCCAAGGAGAATAATATATAGGTCTTGTGAAACCATCCTCAAGGAGTTTCTCAATCTCTCCTTTAACGAGAAAGGCTATCTTAGGATTCATCTTTCATATCTCTTGTCTAACCAGCTTGGAATTTCCAGCAAGGACTATGTTGTGTGTCACTATCTTAGCATTGATTCTTGGCTTATTCGAATATTTCCAAGAAAAAAGTTTGGGAAAGTCATGGAGTAAAATTGTGCGATGTTCTTGTTATTCATCATCAAGGAACTTTCCCATATTAATTAATTTCTCCTTATCATTTATTTCCATTAGTATGTTAATTGTATCTCATAGGGGAAGTGCACTTGGCTTTGTAAATTCTAGGTTGTATTTTTTTTTACTCATATCTTTCTCATTAATTTCCTCTTTTACATCATTTTGTTTGGTGTTAATCATAGCACATGTAACCTTTTTCTTTTGAGTAGATGGTCTTTCATAAACTCCTACCATTTCTTTCAAGGCTTCATTATCTTCAAAGTATTCCCATGATGGTTCATAATTCATATCAATCAATTCAAGATGTTTCAAGGTGAGATTGGTTTTAGGTTTACACATGATGGTGTTGATGTTTAATGAGGGTCATTTACTTTCTTGTGTTATCTTAGAAGGATAGTATCCTAGACAATTTTTTGTTTCTTGCATGTTAGGCTCTATAGGAACATGGATGCCTTTTTCTTTCTTTAGACATCCTTTACCACTATAACCCAATTGTTTCACAAGTTCATAACCTCTCCCATAAACTTTTTCCATTTATTTTGGGTTTGGTGGCTATTGATAATCTATCTCATCAAAGTTTGTTGTATAGCTTGTGTCTTTTTCAAGAGGGGATGAGGTACATTCTTGTGAATTTTCTTTCGAGTTTTGTGTTGACATGACCATTGGTTTCTTTTTTCTACATTTTCTTTTCTTGTGATTATGCATTCTCCCATAAATGATGGTGTGAACTCAAAGAAACCCCAATCATCATCTAATAGCTTTGACAATATTTATGTTTCTTTTTTTTCTTCTCCTATAGGTTCTATGTTCAATGTTGGAATCAAGGTGTTTAGAGGAATTTTTGTTCCTTTTTCAAATTGCAGACAACTTTTATGTTCGAGGTCTATTTCAATTTGATATAGCTTATTGTTGTAGACATACTTCATTATACAATGAAGGGTTGAAGGATCTACATGCATTTCATGAATCCAAGGTCACCCTAAAAGAAGGATATATGAAATAGTATCGAGCATTACATGAATAGGGGTCTACGAGGTTACTTTTCCAACTGTAATAGATAAAGTAATGGGTGTTGTCACAATAGTGGTTTACAATTCCTGAGAGGAACGAATTTTAGCTGAAATCACATATTTTTAGAAAATATAATGATTTAAGCCTTAAAAAGTTCCATTTTAAGGATTCCAATTGAAGAGGGTTTGATCAAATCACCTTAGATCAAACCCCCTTGGATAGAGCCTTGCTAGTTTTAAACCATACCTATAAATGTGTCTCCTTTACACCTATCAAAATGCTGATAAAAAATAACTTTTGATTTAGCTTTTGGGGGATCAAATGAATTCATTTAAAATTTATTTCAAATGATTATGGTATTCCTCAGAACAAGCTATCCAATTAATATAATTTTAATATGTTTTAGTTTTGTTATGTATTTGTTTTTTAAGTTTTATTAAACATATGTTTTTCATCGAAAATGAATTTCTTTGTTCTTCACATGTGGAAAAATAGAAGATTATCAAAAAAAAAAATTGAAAAATATGAGTGCACCAGATATTGAAGTCCTTGATCCAACAAAAAAAAAATAAAAAAATTTAACATATACAAAATAAGTTACGCGTTATACAGTCGCGCTATGTCTGAATTGTAATTCGTTTGACTTTTAAACTTGATTAAGGAAAAAATATTCAATAAAAAACTATCTAACCAAGTGGAAGCACTAGATATCAGAGTTAAAATCTAAATTTGAAAGAATTATAATTTTATCCTTCATGGAAAAAAAATTATGCGTTATACTTGCATCACTTTTTTAAAATGTTGTTTTCTGAAAATATCAATTTTCATGGGAGATGGAAAAAGAAGTGTAATTTGATTCCAAAAATTTTGAAAAAAATATTTTTAGAATCTACAAACAAAATTTGATGAGACTCTAGTTTGCACCATCTACAAATTCCTCACGGTTTAGCCGCTATAGGTGCCCGAATGTGAAGATTTAGTTAAAAATAATAATTTCAGTGTCCAGTTTGGCCAAAAATTGTAAACCACTATTATGGGATCACCTAATCATAACCAATAGTTTTTCGCCTATGTTATCAATCTTGTCGATTGAAAAGGAAGCAGGTTGAATTTTTGACTTATCCAGACCAAGTTTATCCAAAAGCATGACACTACACACATTAAGAGCAGAACCATTGTCAACAAGGGTTCTTTTTATTCCTAATTTTTTATAGCCAACTATGATCATGAAGGCATCATTTTTCTTTCTCAATTCCAAAGGAGGAAACTCATGTCAATGAAAGGTGATGTCCACATTAATTGTATTCATTTGTATTAAATTTGCCACATTGTTTGCATTTGTACTAGGAGGAAACACTATTTTTTGTAAGGGTGTTTGAAGCATGGTGTGATAAATAGGTGAATTATAAATTAAGTCCCATAGGGATATCTTTGCAGGAGTATTTTTTATGTTGCTCAAAAAGAACATGCTACTTCCCACTATGCGAAGTTAGAAAAGGAGCACTAGGAAAAATGGGATTAGGAAAATGTAAGGTTGTCAGATTTGGTTGTCTTGGTTGCAAATTATTTTTGAGTGTTGTATGTATGAGCAATGGTATTATTATTTGATTTCTTCAAAACATTATTCTTAGGTGGGTAAAGAGTGAATTCAGGATTGTTTTTAGGTTGAGGTTTGTGTGAAGGTGGGTAAAGGATGAGTTGAGGTTGAATCACATTAACTTCTCTTGGATTTGGTTCTTCATAACAAGCCTTAGTGGATTAGCTTTCTAAGATGAAATTCTCAAAGGCTTCATCTAACATTTCAAATTCATCACTACTAAAAGGCTTGCGGTTAGGTTAACTTGGAAAGAGAGATTTGGCATAGTCAAATAACTATACTTTCTCCAAGTGGCTTAGGTGTAGGGTCTTTTTTTTGGTTTTATTTTATAATGTACACCAAATGTAATCTAATCTGATTGAACTATGAACTAATGATGAAAATGAAAAGTGCAAGAATCTAATTCTATCCACAATTGAAATGAATGAAAATTATGCTACTTATAATGATTTGAATGTAACATAAACTATGCAAACTAAAATAGAAAGGTTTTAACAACAACAAAAGATTAAAAACAAGGAATTTGACTTTATAAAATGTAGTTTATAATTTTCACTAGGACTAATTTTCCTAAGGTGGCAAATGATTCCCAGTAGGGTTTTCTTTTTAAAAAATTAGAAATTTTTAATTGTTCTTTGTGCTTTCTATGTTGTATGATCTAAATCCTAAGTGAAAATGGAAATTTTGTTTCATTTTGAAAGAAATGAGATGCAAAAATGTGAGCTATATGAACTTTTACTAATGCAAACCTTAAAAATCATAGAATGCAAGTTAACTAATTCAAACCCTAATGCAATGTTAATGCAAGCCAAATCTAGGATGATGATGCAATCCAAATAAGAATTATAATGTTATAAATACATGTTCACCAAAATGAACAGTGGAAACTTTTTGCTTTCCTTCTAAGGTTTAGGACCTAGAATGATAATCCTCACTAACTTTCACTCAAGAAAAAACCCTTGAGATCTCAATGGAAAGGACAATGATATCTTGCAAGAGGGTTGTCCTAAGGGCTTAATGGAGACTATTAAGGAGTTCACCACCAAGTAAGAACTTGGAAAGACTAAATGAAATGCAAGATGCAACACTAAACCCTAATTCAATGCAATGACTTATAAAATGACATAGAGAAGTGAATGGCATAACACAAAAAATTATAAAAATTAATAAGTGCACTTGGAAAATCTAGAGATGACCTGAAGGAGCTCTAAAATTTTAAAAAATTTTACTTATTGACCTACTAGGACTCATCCACCACTCTGGGTGAATTAATCCTAGATTTGGATTTCTACATAGGAATTTGTTTCGAGGAAAAGGGTATCTGAATTTGCATATAGTTCTAGAAAACACCTATAGTGGGACTCATTTTCCACTCTTGGCATATAAGTCTCATTCTGATCTACACATCAACATATGCTATTTGCTTCCAAATTAAATTTTGGATCCGAATCTATGAAAAGACCTATAAAACAAAATATAAACTTGATTTTCTTATGGGGGGTTTTCCTCGATCAAAACCCTAGTCTGGTAATTAAACCTTCATGGAAATAATGGAACTTGAATGTAAATGTGAACATAAACCCTATCCTTAACTGTGTCCCAGACTAAGAAATTTTAAAAAAGATGCAACCCTATTCTAATGTGTAAAAATGGCATGCATAGATGGAAATATGACAATGAATGACTAACTTTGAGAGATCTCTAATCACCCATGTGTGTCAATAATACTTGTACCTTCCTTAGGATGAAAGTAGAATGATAATGGAGGATGGAATCACTTAGGAAACAATTCTTTAGGCTTGGCTTGATGGCTAGTTGCATCTCCCAACCTAGAATCCATCATGATTCACCATAGAAAACCATGATCAACCTTTGATAATTCTAGATCTTGAATGAAAGCAAGCTTGAAGACCTGAAAAAACACTTTAATGCTGCTCTGAGGCTTCAACTTTGCTTGCTTTTGAAACTTAAATGATCTTGTGAAAGAATGCTTGAAGATTCTTGATGCTTGTCTCTTGATTTTACTCTTGAAAATGCTTACTTGGATTGCTTAGATGATAAAAATGACTTATAAACTTGCCTATATAGGCATTAACACCTAATTGACTGTTATTAGGATCTCAAAGGCTGACATCCACCAAAAATTTGAATTAAAAATTTTATTTTCCCACTCAAAACTAAAAAACACCCCAAATGGGACTCATTCACAAGGTGGTGAATGGGTCCCACCTAGAGGGACTCATTCACCCAAGGTGGTGAATGAGTCTCGCCCTAGCTTTTTGAGGTGGGTTTTCAAGATTTTTGATGTTTTAAATTATTTTTCCTGGTTTTTACCTAGAATAAGCCTCGAGATCCAAAATAATGGGTCTTAGGGGCCTATTAATGATGATTTTAAAGGTTAATTAATGCAAGGGTGCCAAAATAGGTTCAAATTAAGTGTGAAATTGCACCGCTTTCAAGAGTGTACAATTTTCTACACTACACCTAATGAATTGAAGTGCAAAATAGTTCCCCTGATTGTTCCATCTCCTAAAAGGTGGAACATCCTATTTCCCTTATTTCACTAGGAAGAGGAATAAGGTGCATCTTATACTACAATAGGGGTCCATCCTTAATTCTAAAATTTTCATGCAAGAAAAAGGTATATTTTCATAACAAATATACCTATCCAAGATGGTGTATTCTAATGCTTATCATGTGTAGGCAATTGGAAACAACTATATTCATATTGGAAGGGATTACTACCATATATATAACAGTAGATGATATTTGACTTGTGATTAATAAAACCATTTTCAATATAGGTGAAACAAAGAAAAATAGGTTGAGGTTGAGACAAAAAGAGGGGTTCACTAAAATGATAATAGATAGACCTATTTTCTCTTATCTCATTATGAAATGAGATCCACACGATGAAATGACTAACAACATTGAGGTGAATCAAGTAAGTATAAATATACCAATTTCCTAGGGATCTTGATTAAACAACACTTTGGGGAGAAAGATTAAAAATATCAAATCAAACCCAAAATGTAATCTATAACATGGATCTTAAAGATTAAGCTCAATATTGATGTAACCAGAAATCAAATTGTAGATCAGAGAAGGTTATGAGGATGTTTACTAGTCACCAAAAGTGCTCTACTGAATCTGAACATCACCTAGGTGTGAATGGGTCTTGGTTTAGGGTTTTTTCATAACTTTTGGGAGCCTCTGCTACTAATCTAGATCTCTCAATTTTCCTCTGTTTTAGGTTTGGAGTGTTGAAAATAAGATTTGTAATTGAGTTTCTGTGAGATGAAAACTTTCTTGAAAATTTCTCCATTTTTTCTCATCAAGAGATCTTGATGATATCTTCCACCTAAAGCTTCAAACACAAATTAAGAGGGAAAAATGATTTGCTTATGGTGAATGGGGGTTTTCCTTGGCCAAACCCTATTTTGGTAATTAAACCTTGAAACAAAAATAAAATAGCATGAAAATAATGATGAATGAACAAAGTAATGTCAAAACTCACCAAACCCTTGACTAAACCTTGGAATGTATATTTACAACTAGCATGAAATGTCTTTAATGGATGCAGATCTTGATCTTGAAACTTTATTTGAAATAATTCCTTGAATTCTTGAATGGATCATGAACTTTACATCACCATATTAGTTTGAAAAAAATGCATGATGCAAGAAGACTTTAACATGACAATTTGATCTCGATTGCTTCAATAATTCTTCAATAAATATTCTCTTGAATACCTCAAAGGTGAAACATAGTGAAGTGACCTTATATTTATAGATATATAACATTAATTTTCTGAAATTCAAATAAAAAAAGTTGGCATGTGAATATAGATTTCAATATGTTAAAATAATACCAAAAACATAATTTAAATTTAGGTCCTAGGTCTAAGTGAGGACTCATTCGCCCATGGGTGAATGGGTCCTATGTCACTCACCTAGGACACATATTGCTCAATGAGAAGTGTTATGTTATGGAATTAATGAATGTTAGGTTTTCCTCTTCAGTAAATGAAATTAATTAGGCTTAGATTTGAATTAAAGAGGCCAATTAAGAAAAAGTAAGGCATAATTAAGGCTCCTCCACTTTGTTTTTTATGATAGTGTTGTTGTTGGAGAGCTTGCAGGGTCACTCCTTCCTCTACTTTCCTTGAGAGCATGTAGCTATCAGGTTGATATCCCTAGCCATCCATTGCTTTTGCATAATTTTATTTACATAGTATCATATTATCATTTGTTTTATTACTTGGCACTTCTACTTCCATACATTTCTTTATCATTTTCTACACTCATTACTATTTAGTTGTCCTAGAGGTAGAAACACCAAATTGGGGGACTAACTGAGGTAGCCCTCTAAAAATAGCTGCAAAATATTCCTTGGTCTTGTGTGTGTAGGTAGTCATGTGTGGATCTCATTGAATATTTGGTTCTTGGGTAAAAATAATCAATTTTCTCACCTCCTCTTCATCAATACGAGCATAGTTTAGTTAAAGTATTCTTCTTGATGTACTTCATTTATGTATCTTTTTTGTTATACCATTGTAGCATAAAATGTTAACTAGTCAAGCTATTAGTTAGATTTCTTGTATTTTAATTTGTCTCTAAGACCTTCTATTTGTATAGATTCCAGCACACCACTGAGACTCTAGTGCACTGCACTGGAGTTTGTATCCTATGTTGTCTAAGAAATAAGTTGGACTCAAGAAATTAGTTCATCTAACCCTTTGAAACTTTTAGGTTAGTAGGACATCAACAACTAGATTGCTCTTCCTTCTCAAACTTAACATCTCAATCTTTTTGAATCTGTTAGAAAACTTGAGGTAGATCAGGGAAGCTTATTGCTTTGGAATTTCCTATGACCTGGAGTCCCAGAGTAGCCCATCCCCCTCCTCTACGTTTTGGTGAACCCGACGTGAACTATTTTTATTTCACATTTGGGTATCAAAGAACCTTCTCTTATATCCTACTTGTGCATTGTAGGTTTGTGTGTTACATGAGGCATAGCCTTGCAACCCAACCTATGACCCCTAGTGGAATAATTAGAGGGTCTCCTAGATATATAAGGAGGTGAAATTTAGATAAGTCACCATCTAATTTTTGAACCTTTTGAGTATTCTAAGGAAGCCCTCTTGAAGTGCATAAACATGGTTTATTTTATGCATCTCCCTTCTACCCAACCTAAAAATGGATCACCAGAGATAAATTTTACATTGCATGACCTACCTATGAACATGACCCTTCTCCTTTGTACATTCCTACTCGCATCAATGGGCACATTGTGACTAGTGTTCTAGTTAATCCCATGTACCGTGTGAATTTTATAACATAGGAGACTCTACTGATAAATTTATTACATAAGGATGGGTATGATTAATCAAAAAGAACCCTATGTACACACAATGGACTCTTGGTCCCTCACATTATTTTCATCACTCCCTTAATCTTGGTAGGACCCAAGAGTGTAAAGGCTCCTTTTGATATCATTCTAGAGTTGAACTTATTCAGGGTGAAACTAGGCATCCCATGGCTAGTGTCCATGAAAGTGATTGCTTCATAAATGCATAAGTGATTAAAGTTTTCTCATGAGGGCTCTTTACATGTTTTGCATTACATCAAATATTTACCAATGGTGTTGTGTGGGGCTACTCATTAGATCACTTTTGGCCCACCTCGACCAGTTCGCTTCCCCCAATGATGAATTTATTATATCGCACCTATGTCAAGTATAAGACTGAGGGCATAATGTTGAAGGTGACCTACCCTACATCCCCCTATGCCATATTTGTCAAAGGTTGCACGATCATGTAGCAACAAGTTGCCTCCTCCTCTAAAAAAGGGGAAGGGGAAGCTTGCTTTGGCCCAAGAGCCTTCCATCCACTTCTGCCTCTTTCCTTTCTATGTCACCTTCGATCTCTACTCCCATATGTTACATGGGGAGTTTGATGCTATCCACTTGGTGGAAGGTTAAGCATCAAGTTTCTGAACTTTGAGGCTTGTTTTCAATGCTAAGGGGAATGGACCTCATGGAGTTTCCCATGTTTCTTGGCCTTTACAACCTCCTACTACTCCTATCCCCCAAACGTTTAATGGGAAGAGGCCCAAACTACTCAGACACCTATATTTTCTTCTCAACCTATCATCATTTTCACTCCCATGGTTCCTACTCCTACTCCCATCTAGAAGGCTACCCTTACACCAACACTGGTTATGGAGGGCATGCCTATGGTAGAATAGGAGCCTACCGTTCTTTCTCAAGCAACAAATTCTAGTTGTTTGAGCTGATGAAACTCACACGTGCATGAGCATACGCATTGAATAATGTCTCTAGCTGCTAAACAAGGTGCCTTGTAGAGCGTAGAAGGGGAGCCTACAACTCTTGTTTCAACATCCCTTGCTAGGCCTCCTCCTTCTGCTCCTTCTACTTCAGTTCCCCTTGCCTTAGTTTTCTTTCTGGCTCTTCCCTCAAATGTTGATGACCCTCACACTAAAAGGGTGCAAGTGTTCATTAATCACTTTTCAGAGCTGCCTCTTTTGATGTCCCTTTCAGACATCCCTCCATTTTCCTAGCTCGTAGACATGACCAATACCATAGTGGTGTCCGCTATGGCTCTATCATCTTCCTCCTTCACTTATAGTTCTTCTATGTGGATTCTACATCCTTTGCTAAAGCATAAGTCAAAGGACAACCTCACTCCAAGTGGAGGTTGAAAGAAGGGATCACCTTCTTCAAAGGGGAGTTCTTCTTTGGCTTGTTCCATTCTTGTGAAAAAGGAAACCCCAACGTCTCCTGATTTTTTCACTATCCCTCTTGATGGGCTCGATGGTAGATCTCAGGCACCTCCTTCCTCTCCCACTTGGTTAACACATGGCACTCTTGTTAAGTGCATGTTTAACTCGGTTGATGATGTCCTTAGTCTATCAACAATATTTATGAGGTTGATGACTTTTACCTCATAGGAGTTGAGTGAAGGAGACCTTGATCAGAATTATTCCTTAGCTCTTGTCATAGGAGATTCATATGGTGCTCCCCTTGCTATCACACTCTTACAAGCTTGCCTACCCTCCCCATATAATGATCTATATTGAGAGAATGATGACCTCCTAGTTGATGAGGACTAGGGGAGTACCTCTTCTTTATCTGTAGATTAGATTTGTGTGTGTGCTATGTTTCCCCCATGATTATTTTTATGTGTTCCTGGAGGACCCTTGTCACCCTTACATAGGTGCTTGGATATAGGAGTGAGATTGTGTTGTAAACTCCCTCTATATGTTTCATCATTCTTTTTTCCATTTTAACTTGTTTTTTGACAATTAGGGATGATGGAAAGTGTTGGGGCATTTAAGCTTCCCTTCTGTGTTGACCTAATTTTTTATTTTTATTTTATCTTCATGTGCGACTTCTTCAAATTTGGGAACTCTAGGGACTGATGATATTGTGTTCAAACATATATTACAAGTTACCTATAAGAACTAATTTGATCCCAAACTCCCATATCCCCCTTTCTCTTAATCTCTTTGTCTTTGCCTATCTCTTATTTTCTTTATCTTTGTGTGTCTCTCATTTTTCTTGTTTAGTGATTTTGTGGTGCTTACATGTTGTCCCCCACATGTGTGACAACATTTCCATAGTTACATCTCGCTATGTCTCATGGACTACAACATCACTATCTCTTCTTCCTTTCCTTAGGATGCCACATGCTCCTTTGAGTCACACACACAATCCTAAGGGGAGCTACTACCTATATAATTTTCAATAAGGTGAATTTGGTGGAAAATGAATCCCTTATTGAAAAATTCTATATTTTCAAAAACCGAATCCTTCAACAAGGATCCCCTTAGCAAGTTTTCATTCGAAAATGAATTTGTAGTGAAAAGAAAAAAAAAATTCCTTCAAGAAGGCCATTCTTTTTAATTAGATTCATTAACAAAAGAGATCTTTCAAAAGGATTCCTTGATGATAGGATCATTTAAAAAAAAAATTATGCTTTTCAATCTTAGCGTCCCTTTGAACAAGCATGTTACTATCTTGAAGGGTTCCCGAGGGACCGCTTTGAAAGATTCTCATTCAATTGTTTGGTCTGAGATATGATTATCTCTCTAAATGACTTTTTCTTTCCTAACGTGTTTTTTTTGTAGCTTAACATGTTGGTTTGTAGGACCAAGCACCTATAAATCCACTTTTACAATTAATCTTGTAGAACTGAGCACCTTGTTAAGCTTTCCTTGCAGGATCGAGCACCTCATTAAGCTTTCCTTGTAGGACTTAGCACCTATAAGTACCAATAAGAATTTGTGAAGCCTTTCTTTTCCAACCTCCCTAGATAGAGAACATGTGGTGCCTCCTTTGTAGGATCAAACACATGTAAAGAGATTTCTTTATGTAGGACCGAATTCTTCCAGAACCTTTGTTCACCTTCTATGGGACCAAGCACTAGTGGAGCCAATTTTATAGGGCCGAGCACCCATAGAGATTTTTTTCACCTTTCATAGGATCAAGTACCTATAGATCCAACTCTCTCTCTCCTATATGTCTGAGAATGTTAGATTATGGTCCACTTCCTTGATGGTTCAAGCATATTCTCTTCAAATTCATTCTACTTTACCTCACATTCAATGGCATGTATGCTTGCTAATGCTAAGGAAAAATGTAATGGCATGAATTTGCACGCTAGGAAAATTCCCCACTTTCATACCCCTCACCTTAGAAAATGCGATTTTCATGGTGCAATTTCCACATCCACCACCTTTCCCTATCCACTTCGTAGCTTGTTTTCATGTTGATCAAGAAATTTTTTCAAGGACATACACACACCATGCAAATGATTATGCACTGTGTTGTTGTCCTAATAGGATTCCTTCCTCTAGAATCCACATAGGCATTACATTTCTCCATTTGTGGCTAAGTGTAACGTCTCTACCTCCCTTGACCAACACCAAAAGGCCCTTTTGCTTCCTTTCCATTCAAATTTCCTAATTATTCATTCTATCCCACTTTTTCACCATTCTTGAACTCTTGAATGAATTCTTCATGCTCTCTTGATCAACTCTCATACTTTCAAGCTTCACCATTAGTGCATTGTAGCTACAAGCTACTGGTTTCTTGGCTCCTCCACTCCATTTGTTATGAAAACATTGGAGAACTTGTAGGCTCACTCCTTCCTCTACTTTCCTTGAGAGAATTTAGTTGTGAAGGTGATATCTCTCACCATCCATTGCTTTTGCAACATTGAACTTACATAGTAGCATATTTTCATTTGTGTTATTTCTTGGAACTTCTACTTCCATACATTTCTTTATCTTTTTCTATGCCCGTTGCTATATGGTTGTCCCTAGAGAATTAGAAACACTAAAGCGAGGGACTGACTAAGGTAGTCCTCTAAAAACAACCCAACATTTTCCTTGGTCTTGTGTATATAGGTATTCACATTTGGATCTCATTGAAAATTTGATTCTCAAGTCGAAGGGTTCTCTTTTCTCACCTCCTCTTTGTCAATCCGAGTGTAGTTTAGTTAAAGTATTCTTCTTGTTGTATTTCATTTCAGTATTTTTTTTATTATCATGTTGTAGCTTAAAAAATTCACTAATTAGACTATTATATTTCATGTGTTTTAATCTATCTCTAAGACCTTCTTTCCGTATGGATACCAGTGCACCACTGAGACTCTAGTTCGCTACACTGGAGTCTATATTCTACACTGCTATCCTCAGGTAGAGAGTTTTCTAAGAAGTAGGTTAGACTTAGTAAATTAGCTCATCTGACCCTCTGAAACATTCAAGTTAGCAAAAGGACAATAACAACCATATTGCTCTTCCTTTTCAACCTTAACATCTCAACCTTTCTAAATCACTTAGCAAACTTGAGGTAGATTAGGGCAGCCTATTTCTCAGGACTCTCCCATGAACTAAAGTATTGGAGTAGTTGGTTCCTCTCATCCATAGAGATGAATTTTTCATAGTAGTGAATTGTTGATGGTCAATTTGCCTAAAGCCCTTGAGATTCTATCAATTTGTCAAAACCAATGTCCATAGTTTAAAAGAAAACAAAAAGGACCATGCCTTATCTATCATGATTAATGTCTCAAATTCTAACAATACCAAAATTACCATGAGAAAAGTCATCAATACTAGTCTTAAAAACCAAAAGGGGCAAGGCTCTTTTGGCCACATCTATTCACATTCTTAGATGTACTAGAATTAGAACTAGGAAAAAATTGAAAATTTGAAAGCTCCAAATATTGTAGAAAATAAAGAGTTAGAAGAAGATAAAGATCCCTTTGACTGAAATATAATGTTATAGATATAAACATACAATTTTTTATTTTTTTTAAGAAATTTTATAACAACTCCAACATGTTAAAATAAAATAATTGAATAATATATTTGCTATGACATTTCAAAATTTCCAAAATGGAAAAAATTTGATAATATAGTTTATTACGCCGATAGGAATATTTAGTAGTAGAGGGAAGAATGTTTCTCTATAGACATTAACCTTTTCTCATTTTTTTTTGACAGCCTCGCTGGCTGTCATGGTGGCAAACATCTTTAAAGATGGTCAACATGCAATATTTGAAATTGTAACGTATGACATACAATATTCCAAATTTTCTGACAATCACCAGGTGGCTTTGTTACTCATTATGTGCAACTTCTGCTAAATAAATATCTAAAATCTTTTACAAATTCATTAATCCATTACATTTCTTAGCAGCAACAATTTCTGAGCAGCATATAATTTATATTTCTGGAGTCGTGATTAATCGGTTGAAGATTGGTGCATATCTTTTTAAGGGTTTGAGTGTTTGTGCACGGGGTTTGAGCTTAAACATAGTTCGTTCTGCCTAAAATACATTGGTGGTTTTGTGCGAGTTTTAGCTTAATTTCAGAATACAGACCACTGAACATATGATTTTCCTCCATATTGTTGCTTATGTTTAAGAGACCACTAAACATATGATTTTCCACCAAAATTGTACCTTCCCTCCTGCAAATCAAACACTAATACAGTCTTAGGTCATATAATTTTCTCTAGAATATAATACGTTATTGTTTTAGATTTATTTTAGATTCACGCGGTTCATCTGAGATTCACGTGGCATCTCATGGTGGTAACCATAGAGGGAAAGTCATTTCATCAAAAGTTGTTGAAGATGTACACCTACCTATGGTATGTCCTATGTATTTTCTAATATTGGGAAGTTTATATTTTATACACTTGGCAATATTGAGGTATTTTCTTGAGATCTAAGCTATACTCTGATTTGAGTTTTAGAGGTATGTCTTGATGTTACTAAATTATCACATAGTTACTTGCTATTTTCTGATGCATCTTTAATTCTTCTTGGTTGGGATTTTAGTGACGAAATTTTTAATAGACATGTACCACTTTATCATTTAATGTTCATGGAATCTAGGTTCTAGTCTTGCGATGTTGGCATGTTCTATTTCAAGCCTTCTTTATTTGCTTCAGTAGTTTGTTTGCTTCATATTCTTTTTCCCTTTGTTTGTTTTTAAAATTCTTGACTTCCTAGTTTTTGTAATACAGGCTGGATTTTACAATTGGCCAGATGTAACAGGTGTCTATACTATTGTTTTGTCCTTTGAATTTTATAGTAAATTGTATAGTGGGTGACATCCTTGAATTATCATATTGTTAAGTAGGTATCTCTAAGTTTTGATATTTGTTGTTTTAAGGTCAACCCATGTTCATTGATTCTTCTCGGGGAATCATGTCAATATCCATGAACACATTGAGCAATGTGAAAAAAAACTTGTGAAGTTGAACATCCTATAGGATAGTGATGATTTGTCAAGAATCAACTGCGTAGGATATTTTTGGCTGCCCTCAGATTGTGTATGCAGAAGGTTTCAAGTGAAATTTCACACTAATTTTTAAGTGTGAATAATAACCATTAGACACATTTCCACATTGTATATACTTTAAAATTCTATTTATGCTTCTTGAAATGCAGCTCTGCAGCTTTTACACATGATGGTTGAATGATCTGAGAAGGTATAACTTGCAACTTTTATTCGCCTCATGAGTATAATTTCACACTATGAATATGGCTTCTATAGGCACTTCTATCAGGTATAAATTTGGTTTCATTTGGAATTTCTATCAGGTTTTGATTTCACACTCTTATTCTTGTGAATTTCTACATGTTGACCAACATGTTTCTTCTATTTTGATGTTTAGACATCAGAATCAATCATCCATAATAAGGAGAACTATGAAGTTGCAAACATGTAGAGTTGTGAAGTTGGAATCAAAGAGAATGGATTGCAGAAATTTAATTCAGTTTGTTTTGACTCATGCTTTGTAATGATATAATTTCAAAAGGTATCATGGTAATTTAGAATGAATATAAATAATAAGAGAACTATGACTTGAAAAAAATACTAATACTTAGGTTTTAACTTTGAAGTTTACAAGCAAATGCATCAAACACTACAAAAAATAGAGTTTTTGAGCTATTCATGTTTTTTCCTTTGAAAATCAAATTAAAAGGCATTAAAACTAAAGATGTAAAATTAAAATTTTAGGGGAAAATCATAGACTTCTAATTTAGAAAAAAGAAAAATCAAATTATAAAAGCAAGTAACTCAATTTTTTTAACAAATCCAACTTTGTGGAAGAAAATCAAGTCACTTGATTTAAGTACTTCCAAGCTTTAAGCTCTAATTATAAGTTGATGAAAATGTATTTAGAAAATTTTAATCTTAATATTTAGAAACTAGATTTTTAAACAAATCAATCTTCCAATTTTGAAGGTCAAATCCGACTATATGTTAATATATTTCAGAAAGTCCAAATATAAAACCTCCTATATTTTATTAAAATTATTTTTTCTTACAAAAATCCATAAAACACTTCTACTTAAAAAAAAACATTATAATTATTATATTTATATATAAAAAATATATTATTTTCCTATTTAAATGAATTCTCATTAAATAGTTTTAATTTAGATATATTTTTTTTTAATAATAATCATATTTTATTTTAAAGAAGTTATAATAAATTTAATATTTAATAATTAAATTTAATAGTATTTTTATTTTTATTTAAATGAGAATATATAAATATAAAATAATACATTTATTAATACATATATAAATTTAATACTAATTATATTTATTTCTTTAGTTTTGTTTAATAATAATTATATTTTATTTGATTGTTTCAAAAAAATCAAATAAAAGAGAATTAGGAGAGAAGACTCAGTATCGGCTAGGGCTAACTTCGTGTAGCCATAGAATTCAAACCATACGTCGAATAAAAAAAAAAAATTATGTGTTTTTTTGCTCATGAGTTAAGTGCTTATAACTAAGGTTTTGGCTTATGAGCAATTCGGTCAAATACGGGAGTGTTTGATATGCATGTAGGGGTCAAAAAGTCACCTTTTAGAGGTGTCGTCCAGTTGTTACCACCTAATGTCCCAATATCTGCCTGCTATAATTTCAATCAATTATAACTGTTTTATCATTCAAATCCACTCAAAAGTCAATGGGTCTCATTCACTTTAGCACTTAATGAGTAGCCATTGGTACTTTTGTAATTATTTATTCAATAAAATAAAGGTTTTTAATGGATCAAAGTGAAGTTTTTTTGGGGGGTTAAGTGAGCATGGAGGTGGCAGTAATTCAATGGGTGGTAGTAACTAGGACTTCTCCCCTAATGGAAAAAAAATTAAAAAAAATATCAATCAAAAATAAAAATTAGAGAATGATAACTCTCGACGTATTTTATATATATTAATATTTAGTCGATAGACTATTTGTGTGAACTTTGATCAGAATTTTCATCATCCTTCCCTGTTTTCAGCCTTCCTGCAGTCAGAAAGGACTTCTTCGGCATACCAATTGCCAGCCTTTACCACATATTAAACTTCGTTATATGCACCATTTTCCATTTTGTTTTAGTGTTCTTTCATGTCCAGAGGCTTCCTCTAGAAGCTATCTGATAATCATTTCCAAAAACCTTCTGGTTCGGCCAACATTAAAGCGTTCTACAAAGCAACTCGACTCCTTGCCAAGAGCTGTAAGGGTAGGTATAGTGTACAAATTTTTAGAAGAAAGACATGGCGCATTTACTTCTCGTCTATGCTACCTTGATTCTATTTTCTAAGCTTTTTTGCTTTCCACGGAGAATCAATGAGGGCCATACATTATCTACTACATGTACATGGTTTCATTGTGATGTCAACTCTACTACTCCAACCACTCGTGGCTTTTTGTGTGAAGGATTTGATCCTGGGATTACCTTCCAAACTCTTGCAAGGGTTTTCTTAACCTATTTCTGCCTACGTAGATAGTCTCCATGTTACTTGCACGAGGATAAGAAAAAGTCTGAGATTTTTCCAATTGATTTTCTATTGATAAGCATGTTTTAGGGTTTAGCAGATTTGAAACTCAAAATAAACTGCAATTACACCAGGACAGGTCTCATCTATATTTTTAGATCAGGGTTTCTTCATTAGAGCCAGAGAGACGAAGCGACAGAAGCTGGAGAGTGCGGAGGAAGAACAAAAATGGTACGAGAGACCAAAGCTAAGGTTTTGTGAGCTACTATCGAGTCCTGTGACTTTTGAGATACTGATCCTTCAACTTCTCTTGTTAGATGCTAACTATAATTGTATGATTTTTTGGTTTCGAGTGGTATTTATATGGTTTTCAATACATTGATTTTGCAGCCATCCCACAAGGCTTTCATCATCAAGAAGAAGTTTGTGAAGAAGATGAGGCAAAATAGGCCCATTCCTCATTGGATCAGGATGAGGACTGATAACACTATAAGGTGTCTTTTAAATGTGACTGTAATGTGTAAGGATCTTACTGTAAATTTCCTCATCTAAAAGACGAGGGGCTTTTGTTGTTTCAAAATTTGAGGATCAAATTATGTGTGGAAACTTTTTTTTCAAGCTGAATATAATAGTATATGACAATTGTATGTCTCGTTTCTCTTATCCTTAAGTTGTCTTTCTCTCTCAAATGGGATGATTGGTATGTCTCTTGAATTTCATGCAATAATCTGAGAAATTTGTGTTACATTTTCAGCTATTCCCTTTTGTTTTAACCTTTGCATTTGGATTGAAGCTATGCTTATTTTCATTCCAGTAAAATGTCATCCATTCAAATGAAAATATTTTACATTGTATATTTTTGTAATTTTTAAAATGACTTTTTTTCTTTTTCTTTTTCTATGAATATTGATTAAAGGACTCTATACATATAATAAAGGAAGGAGTTTTGTTTAACTTACTTTGAACCCAAGTTTGTTCACTGATAAATTTTATTGCTAACAATTCTATAAAATTATCATAGTGCACACTTGGTTTATTGTTGAGTTCATCTTGAAGATAACCTAAAAATTGGTGTTTCAATTGAGTTCCATCATTTTATTCTATAATTCATGCCTTTTGATTCGCTGAGAAGGGGATGTAACAAACCTTTTTTAAAGAATCAAAACTATTAAGGTTTCTTGTACAACAATTAAAAACAAAAGCCCCAAATGTTAGAATCCGGTTATTGTGTTGCTAATGTTTATTTATCTCTCTAACTAAACTCAAAATAGAATAATTTAAATGCATAAAATTAAATATGGATAGTATAAATTCATACTTCAAGAAAATTATCGTTAAATATAGGCATCTCTTTCTATTTTGGGAAGACAAAGTATGGGCATTATAAATTCATGCTCAAGAAAAACTAATATAAAATTTCTTTCTAGTTTCAAAAAAATTGTAATACAATAACCAATTGGTAGAGGTAACCATAATTAAGTTCCTTCTTTTCACTTTCAGTTCTAAGTAGTATTAACTAACAATGGAAACACAATAAAGTTGTGCAATCAATCAGGTGTGCAATTCAGGTAAAAAAAATATTAAGCAACTTTATAAACATTTGAAACACAATTGGTCCATATTACTTCTTGTTTTACCAAAGCTCTTCTAGATTATTTGTGTGGAAGTTTTATATGTGAAAATTTTGGAAAATATCTTCCTGTGAAAGTCTTTGTTCATTGTACAAAATTGATTACAACTTATTTTGTATTTTTTAACTAGACAATTTACAAATTCATTAAAGAAACTAATATTCTTATTTCAACCACATTTCTATTTACTTCAAGTGATATCTTCTGCTGGAGGTACGTGAAATACATGTCCTGTCCTATGAGAAAATTTACGAATATATTAAGCAATTTGTATTGCTTGAGCCTAACAAGTCTTGTCCTGCCTATCATATAAGTTGGGTTTGGTTTTGAAGAAGCTATAGATGAGTAATAAATAAGTGTACGAAAAATAATTCTTTTGGCTCTCATGGTTGAAGAGGAAAATGAGTCTTGGGGTGACATACATGGTTTGTAATGGTTAGCTATTCTATATCCAGTTATGTTTAATATTCCAAAGCTTATCACGTCATATGATCTGGGTTCTTTAGACCTCTTTAGCATGAGTTTTGTTTATATCAGGTTTAGTTCCCATTAATTGTGCCAATGATCATAAAAACTACCCCCCTCCAAGGATTATAATGTTAGGTTAATTCTATCAAATATTAGTTTACTCTAGGAATTATAATGTTAGGCCAATTCTATCAAATTTGGTTTTGAAGCTGGAGTTCGCCCAATAGTGGAAAATCTTGAGCAAGTCTCTTTGCAAGCTCCTCCTAGTCCTAATGTGCTTGGGCCTTCTTAGGTTGTAGTAGTTGGGACAACACTATTTTCAAGCAAACGCGTGCAATTCCCATTATGTCCAGGAATGGGGGAAACTGGAACAAGGTGCATTGTGAAGGCTAACTATTTTCTTATAATAGTTGCTTGACAAGGATCTGCATCAATATGCTACAAGTTTTACTTTATCTTTCTTATGTAAGATTGAAGTTGAATCTTTCACATTTCTTCTATTCTTTTGCACTGCTGAATTTTTTTATGGATTTACTACTTTTGAATTTAAATGCAACTTGCTCCTATTTTTAAGCAAGATGAATTTAAATGCAACTTGCTCCTATTTTTAAGTAGTTTGTATTTCTTGAGCCTAACAAGTCCTATCCTGCCTATCATGTAAGATGGGTTTGGTTTTGAAGAATCTACAGATGAGTAACAAATAAGTGTACAACAAATAAGTATTTTGGGTCTCATGGTTGAAGAGGCAGATGAGTCTCATGGTGACATACATGGTTTGTAATGGTTAGCTATTTAATATCTAGTTTTGTTTAATATTTCAGAGCTTTTGACATCATGATCTACGTCCTTTACATGTCTTTAGCATGAGTTTAATTTATATGAGCTTCTCTCAGTGGTAGATGGTTGAATAAGATTACTTACTATATTATTTATTTTAAACTCTATATAGAAATTTTTATATAAACTTTATTACAAGTGTGAGTATCGGGTTCCAGGGAAGTACTCTTATTATTTGGTAAATATATGAAAGAACTTAGCATTTGTCATTATTTTCATGAAATAAAAAATGGTGAATGGAGGAACTATGAATTATTGGGCCTGTGTAAACTTTTCACGAGGTGTACATGGCATTGTTGCCCATGGGTTTTGTCAAGAGTTGGAACAGATGTGTAAGTATCTATCATGGTATCAACTTACAAACTCATCAGACACCTATTATAATTATAATAGTCTAACATATACTTCCTGGTTAAGTGGTGTGCTTTTATTTGACTGCAGAATTTCAGCCCACAACATGTTATTCAAATCCTCCAGTCACAACCTAAACATGTACAGAGAGGCTTGAAGACTATGTGTAAAGATGCAAATTAAAAACTGAAAGGAAAAGATCTAGAACTCCTTATCATCATTTTTCCTGACAACAATCATTCTTTGTATGGTGTGTATAATTTTATTTTTGATTAATGGGGTAATTTATTTTTTTAGTTTCATCCAAGACTATGAAGAGCTTAGGAAATAGTTTGTTAGAATTCAATTGTTTTGTAGAAATAATAGAAGCTTCTTGAAGATGTCTTTTAACTTTGGGATGGTTTTGCAATGTTGAACTATGTTAGTTAATGATGATTCCTTGTAACTCTTTTGTTTTTCCTCAAGGGACTTGAAGCGAATATGTGAAACTGATCTTGGTTTAGTTTCACAATGTTGCCTGAAAAAATAGGTGTTCATAATGAGCAAGCAATATTTGGCAAATGTTGCTCTCAAAATTAATGTAAAGGTATGTATTGTAAGATATTTTATGTTACAATATTCATGTACTTGAATCAGAATAAAGGTAAATCATGGTTAGATAAGATTTGTGAAATTCCATAAGTGGATAAATTTTCTGATTTTTATAGTTTATAGGGTCCATAACACTGCTTTTCATATAACAGTTTTGAAAGCTGCCATTTGGTTTGTTTTATTCAAATAACTATTGTCATTTGTTGGTCCATGAACAATCTCTTCTATCACCCATGCACACAAAAGAAATGCTCAGCCTATGTATTCCTCTTAACCTACATCTATTATGTTCTCTCCAACTCTAAGTTATATCTCACTCAAATCTAATATCTTAAATATATCTATCTAAACAATGCCAAGAAATATCAATTTGTAGCAACCCCATTAATATAAATATGCAATGGTTATTTCTAGATTCAGGGGCAGCCATGTATGGAAGGTTGGCTTGCCAAAGGTTTAATAATCAAATAATTAAGATGTAGATTTGTGTCTAAAGCTTGAGGGCATATGTTACATTTTATTTATCTTAAAATAATGTAATTTTACTTATCTAATTGTATAACCCTTAAGTTATTTTAAAATAATGTTGGGGAATGAATTAAAATTTTATATGTTTCAGTTGCAGATGCTAATGCTACTAGCATACTTATCTTAGAAAAATCTATGTAAAATATTTCAAGAGATATCATTTTCGAGCTGCTTATTTTCTACTAGATTTGTGATTTAAGCTGAATAGGTTTCTTTATAATGATATTTCTTGGAATCTTTTACATAAATTTTTCCAAAGATAAGGTGTGCTAATTTAGTAGATAAGACATTTATCAAATGTTGTAAACTAGCATGGGTAGCTCATATAAAGTAATATATAGTGTGTAGTAAATAGTTTGTTTTCTTTTTTACATTTTGTCCTCTTTTGTGGTGCATTGAAGTCAGATCTTATGAGCTAAAGATAACATATGAAGTTATCCCTCCCTGACCTAAAGAGTATATTGTATCTACTTAAAGGTGGATCATTAGAAATAAAGGGATTTTACCAAATACTTGAATTTTTTCATTATATCTTATGTACATAGTTGTCTTGGCCAAGTCTATTCTCATTGACATCTAAATATTGAACACTTTAGAAAGTTATGTTTTAGGATCATTCTATCTTCCTTCTACGTTAGAAGTTAGGATTGATGATGTTTTCTTCTGGAGTGGTAAATAGTTGCCTTGCCCATGTCTCATTGTCATCTAAATATTGAACACTTAAAAAAGTTATGTTTTAGGATCATTGTATCTTCCTTCTATGTTAGAAGTCAGGGCTGATGATGTTTTCTTTTGGGGTGGTCCATAATTGCATTTAGGTGATTCCACAAATGGTTGTGTTTTACCATTTGGCTGGATTACGAGGGTCCTTCAAATGAAAACTAGACTTTGTAAGGCCTATGCCATTAATCTAAAAAATATTTATGAATATAATATGTGGTCAAGTAACATTTGAGTAATCTATGTTACAAAGTACAAAGCTTGTTGTCTGCCATATATAATGTTCTCATTAAAATAGTAATAATTTCTTGAGTGAAAGGAGGTCCAACTCTACTTTGACCTATCTTGAATGCTTTCAAATATACCCAATTTTGAAGGCTTCCAACTTATTGCTTATATATCCTTCCCTCAGTCTAGATGAGTCACACACTATTTTGATTAGTTCAAGTATGTTATGTTAAACAAAACAATAATGGAAACAATCAGACTTTTTCATGCTTGAAGCATGCCAACCAAGTCCAACACTATCTTTTATGATGCAACCTATATTGGTGGCTCTACACATTTACTCTTACTCATGTTAGTTACTACTATATTATCAATTTTCTATACAATACCATAAATATTCTTAACTTGTTGCCTTCTAGATGCCAAACTACCTTACAGTAATTTGGAATCATATGATAATATGCTAGGAAAAATTGTGGTTAAGGTTTTTAGCTGTTGGAATATTTTAATGTTGCCAATGTCTTTTCTTCACTACTATGATTGTTGTGAACATATGTAGGAATTTTTTGTAGTCATTATTTCATTCCAAGTGAATAACACTGAGTTTGTATTTTGAAGGATGTTTTCTTGTAGGATTGTAATTTTAAGGGGTTTCTGCAAGATAGTACTTATTTCACATGTTGCAAGTTTTTTTGAGTGGCACTGCATTGCCATCTCACATTTTCTTTTTTGTTTTTTGCACATTTGACCAACAATTAGTAGGTTTCTATATTGAACTATTCATAATAAGGAATTTTCCTCCTCTATATGAAATTTTTTCATAGAAATAAACCTTACCAATGATAGGTAAAACATAAATGATGCATTTTGTATTAAATTGTCATGTCTATTTGTCAATTTGGTCATATTTGTAGAAGAATGATCTTTCTTGTATTTGTGCTTCCTATTTGTATGCATGTCATAACTTTCTTCAACTTTGTTAACTATGAAAATTTGTTGTCGATTCTATACATTTTTTGAAGATTAAAACTGAGGAGTTTATACTTTACTGCATAAGCTAATAAGATATTTAGCTCAATAATTTAATATTTGTACTAGGCATGCACCTCTTCCTGCACCTTATCAAAAATGAAACAGTCAAGGAAATATTGTTTGTTTTTGTATTACTTTGTTATTGTGAATTCTTTTGTTTTGTGGGTTTTTTTCTTCTAGGTCACTGTTGAAACCAATATTGTTTCATTTGTGGTTCACATTTTGTGGTGACGGTTTTGCATGGGGTTTGTTACTGTAAATTTTTGTGTTTTGTTGGTTTTCCCATCCAAGTCATTGTTGAAACCAATATTTTCTTGAATTATGGTTTCCATTTTGTGGCGATAGTTGCAACACAAAAAAAATAGTTTAGGTTATAAAGTTTATGTTGATTTCGATAAGGTATTGTTGATTTTTTTCTCTAGCTTAGGCTATATTGTTTCATTTCAGATACCTATTATAATAAAAATATTTTAACATATAATTCTTGGTTAAGTGGTGTGCTTTTATTTAACTGCAGAATTTCAACCCACAACCTATTATTCAAATCCTTCATTCACGAACTAAACATGTAGAGAGAGCCTTGAAGACTATATCTAAAGATGCAAATGCAAAACTGAAAGGAAAAGAACTACAACTCCTTATCATCATTTTGTCTAACAACAATAGTTCTTTGTATGGTGTGTATAATTTCCTTTTTGATTAATGGGTTAATTCATTTTTTTAGTTTCATCCAAGACTATTAAGAGCTTAGGAAATAGTTTGTTGGAATTAAATTGTTTTGTAGAAATAATAGAAGCTTCTTGAAGATGCGATTTAACTTTGGGATGGTTTTGAAATGTTGAACTATGTTAGTCAATGATGATTCCTTGTAACTCTTTTGTTTTGCCTTAGGTGACTTGAGGTGAATATGTGAAACTGATCTTGGTTTAGTTTCACAATGTTGCCTAACAAAACACGTGTTCAGAATGAGCAATCAATATTTGGCAAATGTTGCTCTCAAAATTAACATAAAGGTATGTACTGTAAGATATTTTTTACATTTCCAGTATGCCAGAAGATAGTCTATATTGTATATCTCTTTCAAGAAAACAATACTTGTAAATCTGTTCTTTTATATGCATGTACATTAGGTTGGTGGAAGAAACATTGTCCTTGCTGATGCAATTTCCCGAAGGACACCTTTGGTCAATGATATAGCTACAATTATCTTTGGGGCAGATGTTACTCATCCACATCCTAGCAAAGATTCCAGTCCATCAATAGTAGCAGTACGTTTTCGATATGGATCATTGTATGCTATTGTTCATGGTTCACACAATGACTGAAAAATGCTTATCTTGTCTTTTTGTGTTTGATGCAAATGCCAGGTTGTAGCTTCTCAATATTGGCCTGAAGTCACCAAGTATGCAGGGCTGGTTTGTGCTCAGGCACACCGACAAGAGCTTATTCAAGATTTTTATAAAGTCTAGCAAGATCTAGTACGAGGCACTATAACTGGAGGCATGGTTTTAGTATATGGGGTTGTCATGATTGGCTAAAGTGGTACAAGCTTGGTTCAGAAGTTGCACTATTTTCTTCCCTGCATATTGTTGTATATGGTCATGATAGCAATTGTGCATTTGTCTTCAATTGCTACATTCTCTCTCAGATTGTTCTTAGCATCCCCTCTTTAATTCCTTCTATACATGTACAAATCCTACCATTTAGACTTCTCCACCTATCAAGTCATCATTGCATGCCACTACATGCAAGTGCTAGTTAATATATGTATGCTAGTTTATAGAAAACAAAGGGAAGAATAATTCGCAAATACGGAAGGAGACCATTTGCATGTCGCATAGTAATGGATATATTCTTACAACCATGATTCATCTTTATCTACACATCAATAACTGTCCAATGAGGAGTTGTACAAGCCAGGTCGTCGCAACCGATATGCGTTAAGATCTACGTATTAAGAAATATCCGATTGTCCGCTTAGGGAAAAGAAAACTGTTGCATCTAAACTTCAGAAAGCTACAAGAGGGAAAATTTGGGTCTCCCAATAGTGTGCAAAATGGAAAATATTGTTTGTGAGAGGGGGCCGGGCTTAAACGTCACACACTAAGCGCTGACAACGCTTAGGTGGCAGTCATGTGGGCCCTACTTAATTCGCATCTTTTCCTTTACCGTAACTTTTGTATTGTTTCCGGTTTCGCATTCGCCGTTCTGGTTAGGTAGGATTTTATTTACCATTTCCATCATTAATGAATTATTTTCATCCGTAAGTTTTATGGAAATTTTAATGAATTGCAATTTTACTTTTAAAAAATATTTGTTATTTAACTATTTTTTTTAAGTGTTATGAAAAAGAAAATAAAAATGTAAAATGTGAAAGCAATATATACCAATAATTTTTGAATATTTTTGAATTATTTTTAATATTATTTTATATATAATATTATTTTATTATTATTTTAAAATTTTAAAACATATTTGTTATCTAAGAAATGATCTTTATATTTATGTATTTTTTAATTTGAAATAATTACTTTAATCAAAATTTAAATTTTTTGTTTCTTTTTTAAAATAAGTATTATGAAATAGAAAATAAAATATTATGGATTTTTTAATCAATTATTGATTAGTTCTAACTATTCTTAAATGTTATTTAATTTAATTACCATTTTTTATTTTCTAAATATTATAAATAGTGATAGATATAATTTTATGATACTTGCATTCTTATGGAAAGACAACTTAATTATATACTTTTAAAATACTATTTTCAAGTGATATTATACAATTTTTTAGGAACAATGAAAAAATATACTAATAATTCTAGAATATTGGAAAATCAACTATTGACAATTGTCTTAACATTCCTACATCATCAAATTTTGAGCTAAGTACTATATTTAAATTATTTCAATATTTATATTTGACTTAATATTTATTTTAGCTAACAATCAAAACTCTAGTATTTAAATTAATTAATACTTAATTAAAAATATTTATTTAATTAACCTAAATACTTGAAACATGAAGATTTGTTAGTATTTTTTTTCATGTGTTCCTAAAAGATTGTGTAATATCATTTGAAAACAATAATTTAAAAATATATTAATTAAATCGTCTTTCCATAATCATATAGTATCATATTTATTGAAGAATTGTGAGACAAAAAGATATTTATCATAATCGTATTTTTAGACCAGCAGTGCTAGCGCGGCACGCCCTTGGGGGTGGGGGAAACTAGACCTTGTGACCAACCTCTTGCAACAGGAAATATTTAGCCAACTGTACTAGGGCCCCCACCTCAACATTCTTAATTTACATGAACTAGGCCAATTTTGTGGTTGCAGATCTAATCTCTAAAATTTTAAATAATTAAAATTAAAATTTTACCTTTGTCAACCTTTACACTACTTATTTTGAGCTAACCTAAGAAAAATTTATGTTTATTTATGCATTTAGTTGTTTTCATTAGGATCTATCAAATTTGATAGAGACCATTAATATATCTTAGGGAATTCTTATTGAGCACAAATGATGTCTTATATTTTGGAGAATGAAAAAGATCTAACAACATTTACATATATCATTTTAGGAATAATGGATATTTTTTCATATTTTTCTTGATTCTTTCACTTAGAGATGAAAGCTAGTTTATTAGGGGTTGGAATGGGGAGAAATTAATCCCTATGATTCAAAAATTCAAAAGTTTTTATAAATATCATTTTTCCTTATGCACATTTAGATAGTAAAAGTTGAGACAAAATGAATTTCAATCTATTGCATATTCTTCTAGAATAGATATGTGAATTTTAAATTAGGTTTGCACACAAGTTTAGGACCACATACACAAAGATCATTTTTTTCCAGATAGTAATTGATTGTAGAGTGTAATATCTTTGTTTGAATCAACTATTGACAATCATTGTAACATTCCCACTTATGAAATTTTAAGCTAAGTACCATATTTAATTTGTTTTAATATTTATATTTGATTTAATATTTATTTTAGGTAACAACCCCAACTCTATTATCTAAATTAAATAATACTTAATTAAAATATTTATTTAATTAACCTAAATAAATATAAAAAAATATTAGTATATTTTTTCATTATTCCTAAAAGATTGTATAATATCACTTCAAAATAGTATTTTAAAAAGCATATAATTAAGTTGTCTTTCCATAACAATTGTCATACCATACTTATTGAAAAATGGTGAGTGAAAAATTATGTCTATCACTATTTATAATATTTAGAAAATAAAAAATGATAATTAAATTAAATAATATTTAAGAATAGTTAGAATGAATCAGTAATTGATTAAAAAATCCACAATGTTTTATTTTCTATTTCATAAACTTATTTTAAAAAAGAAACAAAAAATTTAAATTATGATTAAAGTAAATTATTTTGAATTAAAAAATACATCATTTCTTAGATAACATATATTCTTTAAAATTTTAAAATAATAAAAATATATTAAATATAAAATAATATTCAAAATAATTCAAAAATATTCAAAATTTATTGATATACATATTGCTTTTACATTTTACATTTTTCTTTTCTATTTCATAAAACTTAAAAAAAAAAAATTATATAAAAGACATTTCTTAAATAACAAATGTTTTTAAAAATATTGAAATAATTAATATATCAAACGATATTAAAACAATAAAGAAAAAATAAAATTTCAATTCATTAATTATATAAACTAACTTAATATTTTTAAAATATGACACTTCTTTCAATAAAACTTCAAAAAATATGCTCATTGGTGATGAAAATAATTCACTAATGGTGGAAACGTTGAATGCGAGTTGAGTGGGGTCCACATGACTGCCACCTAAGCGCTGTCACAGCTTAGTGTGTGACGTTTAAGCCCCGCCGTGAGAGGGTGCCATTAATACAAGATAAGCAATTGGAGGTAAAGCGTTCCCGGAGGAATTCATTGAAAAACATCGGTCATTCGTCAAGACGTGTGTTAAAATCGCTTAGGAGGAAGGCATTTTGGGGGTCTTCTTGCGTGAGTGCCATTGCTAAATCCAGGAGGAACTCATTCCACTTTGGAGACGGCTTGAACTATGAGATGATACCAAAATCTAGCAATATTTATGTCGGACCATTCAAATATACTAACAAATCTACTCGATCTGTTTCCTGTCAAGAAATAGCAAAGGTAAGACGAACCGCTCTGAAATATCCCAAAATCTAGCAATATTTATGTCGGACCATTCAAACATACTAACAAATCTACTCGATCTGTTTCCTGTCGAGAAATAGCAAAGGTAAGACGAACCGATCTGAAATATCCTCATGTTTATTTCACTCATTTCTTTCTGTATAACAAGAGATTGCATGGAAAGCAAATGATGAAGTAAGGTTTATGGCAATATTGCAGATCGAGCAGGAAGAGCCTAATAGCCAGTGTACAATGGCAAAGCGAAGCAGGCCGAAGGTCATGCTATGTTGTGCTATAATACCGGAGGAGCCTCTACTATGATCTCTTCTGTTCAATTTATTGCTCCTCATAAAACTTTATATTTGTTTAGCATTGGAAAGAAACTATCTTTCAGCAACATTGAAAAGAATAAAAAAGATTTTTTGGTTATTCCTTAACATGCAATATCGATGTCAGGTGATAACTATTCTAAACTTACATTCTTATTGTTTGAATTAAATTAAGAAATAAGGAGTCGAATTTGAGGTTTTTTATTGTAAAGTAAATGTGTAATATCTATGTTTTTTTGCGCATTGCGTTGAGTCTGGAGAATACAGACGACATTCCTGAACCAGAATGATTTTCAGTATTACGCTTGTCCGTTGTGAGGGATTGTGTTGGTGTATAACTCACATGAGTTAACCCTAGCATAATCATAGTTGGCAGTTTTCTTCACATGAGGAAAGACTAAGTCTCCTTAGGTGTGTCACTAGTTGATGTGTCAACTCATTTTTGACACATCGCTGCTACATAGAAGGGAGGTTGAACCTTGAGCTATTCTCTTGGTTCTATTTTCGCCACCTTTCCTATTCTTGTGGAGTCTTGTTGTAGACTCTGTCTCAAGCTTCACCTATAAATACCTTATTGGTTGTAAATCTAAATATTCGTTTTCAATACATTGCAATCTCGTGTAAAAATAAAATAAAAAATAAAAAAATGTTGGTGTATAACTCACATGAGTTAAACCTAGCATAACCATAGTTGGCAGTTTTCCTCACATGTGGAAAGACTAATTCCACTCTATGAGTCATTAGTAGATGCGTCGTCCCATATTTGACACATCTCTCACTCTATGAGTCATTAGTAGATGTGTCACCCCATATTTGACACATCTCTGCTACATTTTAGGTTGGTTGAACCTTGAGCTATTCTTTTGGTTCTATTTTCACCACCTTTCCTATTCTTGTGGAGTCTTGTTGTAGACTTTGTCTCAAGCTTCACCTATAAATACCTTATTGGTTGTAAGGCTAAATATTCGTTTTCAATACATTGCAATCTTGTGTTTGATCTCTGCTTCATGATCTTGGCTAATATTCTGACATGGTATCAGAGTAAGTGGAATAGCATCAAATCGCCGTTTGCTTGTTCATCGAATCACTCCATTGTTGCAAATCTCTACAGCCTCATTTGCACGTAAGGCTCCATCCAGCCTTTTATCATTGCAATACGAGGAACCTTGTCGAAGTTTGACACCTCAAAAGAGGCAACGATCAGGTGCATCTAACATTTATTTGAAAGCATATTTCAACGTTTATTTGTAGATTGAATACGCCTCAAAGGAGGCACTGTGAGCAACTTTGTTCATAGCTCATCGAGCCTCACCACAGTGAGGCCGAATCATAGCTACGTCGAGCCTCAAGAGAGGTCAAACCCCAAGCATCAAAGGCTCACAAGGAAGGTCGAACTTCATCCTATTCGGGCCTGCATCGAGAGTTAGAAGCTTTTTGAAGGCTGCAAAGTCCACACGTACTCACCACAGAGGAATTTTGGCCTCTTCTCTACCGCAACAACCTCACACAGAGGTCACCTCACCTATCCACCAGCCAACGACCTATTGAGAGGGGCATGGATCCTCTCTGGCCAATGCATCAAGGGGAAATTGTCTCCACCACTCCGTCTGACGTGGTGCATCAGAGCAGGAAGGAAATAGTTTCAGGCCATAATTGAGCATATTTTTTGTGTTTTGGGAAATTCGTTTAGTCGAATCGACCCCACCCATGGCTATTTGAATTTTTGGTGCTCTCTAATCTATGGCGTGACATTAATCTCTATGTGGTTGCATTGGAAGAGATTGGAGTTGAGGGGAATCCCTCACACAAAATCTCCTATATCAAATCTCGAGCAGGCCGATTCACCTTAGTTGAGGGTCAGCGATCAGCAAGATCCTGTCAGCAAAGAACTCATGTGGATCTTCTTGCCCCAGGCGCCCGCCTCTGATATCAAAATCTACCATGCAAAAACTCCACGTAGGTTGAGAATTCGTGAGGAGATTAGCAGATTCAAGACTGCCTGTGCCATCATTTGGCATTTGGAACCTCTGTGCAGCGTATTTTGGAGGCAACCTTTTGAGTTTGGAGGCCTACAAGGGTAGTCTTTGTGCAACCCATGATGCCACCAATCACTCACAACAAGGCGTGATTTCTTACTGAGGGATTGGCACAATTTTTGCTTGATCATGGAGGTCAGTGACCATTTAGATCTGTGCACAACAATATATTTGTCTATGTTCATCTCCTACACAGCTCGAGTGAAGACCACCAAATGTGAAGATCTGAGAGGAGGCCGAGCAGCCTCTTTGGAGACATTACCACGTCTCCAACTCTCACCATTTTTTGCATCATCTTTTCCACGAAGAGGCGGTTCCATAACCGCATTTTTTCACACTTGGAAAAGAGATTTCCAGGAAGCAGTCAACTTAGTTGTCAAAGATGGGTCTATTTTCTACTTTGTCATAATTGACAAAAGGTGGGGGTCATGTAGGGGGGACCTCCACTGTCATTTTTGTTTGTAAATACACTCATGTAGTGTCATATAATTGAAATTGAAAGTGTATAGGGAATTTGGAAATTGTATTCACACTGATCTATAAAGTGTAATGGGGGTTGTAACAATCTCAACTTGAATCGCACAGATTCTTATCTCATTCATATGTTCACTCAATGCACATCCTTTTCTTCAGTTGTACAAAATATTTCTTGGACCTACATCCTGGTCTTCATCCTTTGATCACTACAAATTTCAATTTGTTTGCTCAATTCTCTGGGAATTAAGGGAATGACAAAGTTTACTACTACAACATGCTTCAGGAGTTCCTCATACCTACACTGGGATCTACATCGGCAGAATCATCATCAGGAGGGGCCATCTAAAGTCCTCTCTTTATTTTCTCTCTTTTGGAGGAAAGTTTTTTCCCACAGGGTTTTCTTTTTTTCTCCTTTTTTGAGAGATTTTTTGTAAATGAGTACCTCAAATGCCGCACAGCCGGGACTCATGTTTCATAAACCTACCTAAGCTATGCTTAAGGGGGGGTGTTGGTGTATAACTCACATGAGTTAAACCTAGCATAACCATAGTTGGCAGTTTTCCTCACATGTGGAAAGACTAATTCCACTCTATGAGTCATTAGTAGATGTGTCGTCCCATATTTGACACATCTCTCACTTTATGAGTCATTAGTAGATGTGTCACCCCATATTTGACACATCTCTGCTACATTTTAGGTTGGTTGAACCTTGAGCTA
This sequence comes from Sequoia sempervirens, assembly GCA_007258455.2. Lineage (NCBI taxonomy): Eukaryota > Viridiplantae > Streptophyta > Pinopsida > Cupressales > Cupressaceae > Sequoia > Sequoia sempervirens. The sequence goes on from VDFB02075321.1 coordinate 12,646,344, forward strand.
TTCTCTTGGTTCTATTTTCACCACCTTTCCTATTCTTGTGGAGTCTTGTTGTAGACTTTGTCTCAAGCTTCACCTATAAATACCTTATTGGTTGTAAGGCTAAATATTCATTTTCAATACATTGCAATCTCGTGTTTGATCTCTGCTCCATGATCTTGGCTAATATTCTGACAATCTCCCTTGGCAGATGCAAGTGTCAGTATGGCGGGCATTTATTCTCCCTTCCACCAGCGCCTCTCTCCACCTTCGATTACCACAAATGGTGGGATAGATTTGACCACAAATGAAGTCTGATAGATTTAAAACAGAGATTGAAATCCAATGCAAACAAATTGTGCCTGTTCTGTTGGATGAAATTACGCCTCCAAACGAGGAGTTGGTGTGGCTCTATGTAGAACCCGAGGACAACACTTGAAGCGCCCTCAGTGATTGATGAGGAGCCGCTTTCTTCTACGCGGGCTGGACGGTTGAGGTGACCTCTATGTGAAGTTGCTGTGTTAGAGAAGAGGCCACAATGCCTCTATGCAGACTACGTGTGGGCTGATCTATCCCACCATTTGTGGTAATCGAAGGTGGAGAGAGGCACTGTTGGAAGGGAGAATAGATGCCTGCCATACCGACACTTGCATCTGCCAAGGGAGAATCGACGATTCAAATTCATTGGAGGCCGCTTATATTCTCCTTGGACCAAAAATTCATTTGGTGACTGATTGGAAATCCATTTGAGCCTGTGAATCTTGTAGTGGAGGCGACAAATGTTGAATTTGAGGCCGTGAAAATTCTCTGCCTCTGAAATTTGTTGGAATTTGGTTTGTTGTGTGATTTGGATCCCTGAGAAAGCTTGAGCTTAGTAGCTTCTCCAGCTCATTGACCTACATCTTTGGTTCCATCCTCATCAGCATACTCAGGCATGACCAATCTGAGGGGGAAGGCTACAATTTGTGCACAATAACCTCTTCATTTGGCACAGAGACAGGGGCATTTGCAAGGCAGGGAGGCCTGATTTATTCACTGTCTGGAGTCTTCTCTATTCATAGAGGCACGTACTGGTTGGAAGCTGGCACACAGTAGAGGACTAGTCAAAATTCATTTGTTGTACATTGAATTTCCCTATTGACAGAGCCTCCACGCAGCCCTTGATCTGCTCAATTACACTCCAACATTGCCTTTTACTCTAACAACCTTCATCAAATTTTTGTGCCCTCCATTCTCCCATCGACCAAGTCAGCTCCTTCATTGGTGTACCTTCCAGTTTAGCTGTGATCCTTGATTGCTCAGGAATAATATTCTGCTCAACCAAGATCTTTGGCGTGCAATCTTTGCTCTTTGTTCACCAATTTCAGAGGTGTGGAGATCTGGCTGATTTTGTTAATTGGCAGACCATGGATGGTGGCATGAATAATCTTACAAGATGTGCCCTCCAATGCCTCCATTTGGCCATAGAACTGCTCTATTGAATCATTCAAAGCCGATTGTGACTTATTGATTTGTGGAGCTTGGACATACTTCATGGAGCAGGATGTGAACATCTTTTTTGCATGCATTCACTTTTCTCATTTTTTGTTCTTTTTAGAAATTGTTAGTGCTAATGCATTGCATGATAAAGTTCCAAAACCAAGAGAAATTTCTATTGTAATCAATGAACTTTAATAAAGTTTCATTATGGGGGGCTTTAATAAGAGAAATTAGGAAGATAGTCTAAGTGTATTCAGATGATCGGATTCTATATCTAGTTACCGGGTAGTTGTTTCTCAACCCAATTCAGTTGAGCAAAGCAGAATATTTACCAACTGCAATTTCAAGCATTTGAGAGTATCTTGGTGCTACTCGTGTAGTGGTTTCTTTTACTCTGATCTATATCCTATTGCAATATAAGATCAATCACATTCCTTTTTCTTCTTCTTCACTCCCTTAATGAGAGACTTGCATTTTGTTTCTCTTTTGGAGGAATTTTTTTTCCCATAGGGTTTCCTTTCTTTCTCTGGTTTTTGAGAGATATTTTGTAAATGAGTACCTAAAATGGCGCACAGCCAAAACTCATGTTTCATAAACCTACCTAAGCTATGCTTAAGGGGGGGTGTTGGTGTATAACTCACATGAGTTAACCCTAGCATAACCATAGTTGGCAGTTTCCCTCACATGTGGAAAGACTAAGTCTCCTTAGGTGTGTCACTAGTCGATGTGTCAACTCATTTTTGACACATCGCTGCTACATAGAAGGGAGGTTGAACCTTGAGCTATTCTCTTGGTTCTATTTTCGCCACCTTTCCTATTCTTGTGGATTCTTGTTGTAGACTTTGTCTCAAGCTTCACCTATAAATACCTTATTGGTTGTAAATCTAAATATTCATTTTCAATACATTGCAATCTCCTGTTTGATTTCTGCTCCATGATCTTGTCTTATATTTTGTCAGATTGGATGGTAAGGAATGATGTAGGCTTTATCGTTATGGTTCAACAATAATCTCTCTAATTTTAGAGAATAAAACCTTGTATGTGTGATAAAATCATTTGTTTTGGGATTATTGGTGTTTGTCGCATATTTAAGGTTTGTCTTGGTTAAATCTTTTAATATATTATATTAGGTTGAAGGAATTTTCTATATGAAGTGGATGATCTATTTTTTTTAAATCAATGGTTTTGAATCATATAAAAAGATGGAAGACTATTAAAATGATTTCAATCGTCACATTTCTAAAATATTAATAAATATAATAGAGGAGATGTCCTAGTTATCACCCCCCATTGAATTACTGCCACCTCCGTGTTCACTCGACCTCCCAAAAAAAATTCACTTTGATCCATTAAAAAAACTTTATTTTATCAAATAAAAAACTGCAACAACACCAATGGTTGCTCATAACACAATGTGTGATTGATCAATGTAGATAGACAGCTAAACATGAATTTACATTTTATAAAAAAATTCAACTTGCACAAAAAAAAGACTCATTTACAATTAGTTTAAAACTTTTATTGTTACAAATACCCCCGCTTGCAAATGCTTTTCCCTCATTACATATTATTTTAACAACTACGCATGCACACTTAATGATGCTTTAGATGACATAATCACAATCTCCTATCAACTCTATGGGATTTGAAATGCACAATCTTCCACACACTCCTTGGAAAATACATGTATTAACTTCATTTCCTCTAAGTACCTCCATAATTAAATACTAGTGTAAGGATCCCTAAATAAACATCAAATCCAAATATAATGCAAAATTCAGTCATATCATCTTAAAACCTACATAACTGGAAGCTACAAATTCAAATGCTCAAACAAAGTCAAATTTGAAACACAACAACCAAATTGAATGCATTCAAATGTCAGATTCAAATTCCTAAATAAGAGCGGGAAAGTAGCCAATGACATTTACAATTTCTATTTGTGAAGAATGACTCTCTACAAAATTCAGAGCATCGACAAGCATCCTTTGCACATTCCTCCAATATACCATATTTCAAGTTGGTACTTTATACATTATACTTATAGTTATTTTCATGAACTGTGCACTTAACATTTATATCTATGTAGTGTCATTTTACTTTGCTTTATATGTAAATGAAAGGTTTTTTTGGTGACAGGTTTTTCCTTACAAATCCCATTTACAAATTCAATAATTTGTGTGTTCATTTAATATTTTTGGTCATTTCTCAGGGTTTATATTTCTCATTTATTTCAGAATAGGATCCTTTATATTTTGTGTCTCATGTTCTTTCCACAAATTGATAAAGGCATGCTAAATCATCTGTTAGACTTATTTATATTCATAATAAGTGTACACATCAATTGAAATTTTCATTTCATATTTATATATGTGTATATATATATTATTATATGTGTATATATGTGTATTATGTATTTATAAATATATACACACATATATATATATATACATATAGATACACATAGATACATACATATAAATACATATATACATGTATAGATATACGTATATACATACACAAACACACATATATATGTATATAACTCTATTTTTGTTTTACCTCTATTTAAATACGTATCATTTGGCTTTCCAATAAAATAGACTAGCATTTGTTTACTGTAAAATGTGTTACTATTTTTCTACTATCCATTGTACATACAACAAGCCAACATACATATATTTTTCATTTATTTCATAGAAGACTCCTTTATATTTTGTATCTCTTGTTCATTTAGCAAATCAATATATATGTGTGTATCCTTTGTCTATCCTTTCAAAATGCAAACAATGGCACTGGTTAATCATTTTCTTCTGCATCTTATTGAATTTTTAAATGAATGTATACAATGTTAGTTATATATATAAAACACACAACGTATTGTATTTGCAAATGAATGTGTATATATATATATATATATATATATAACATTGTACACATTCATTTACAAATTCTTTGTCTCTTGTCTCTTGCTCATTCACCAAATCGATATATATTTGTGTATCCTTTTCCTATCCTTTCAAAATGCAAACAATGGTACTAGTTAATCATATTCTTCTGCATCTTTCGGGACCCATGAATGGTTTATTCACTTATTGAAAAAATATTATTGCTTGTTTATGAAATAAATCATTCCCCTTCAATGCCTTTTCACCATGTGCTGCTTGATTTTTTCGAGTCATGGTGGTGGTTTTTTCCCACAAGTGTTTTTGGAGTTAAATGAATATTTCATGTTCTCCATTTATTATACACCATATATGTGAAAAGCCCTTGCTTGGTTTTTTCCAAATATATGTGCTTAAGTAATTAATCTCATGAAACCCTTTCCTGCTTTATTCAACATCTATCTGAAAATGCACTTTTGTATTCTTGTAAGTAAGGAATTATTGTCATGAAACCCTTGGTTACTTTTTTGTGCATATTTTTGAAAACCCAAGTCTATAATCATTCTACCTCTCTTGAAATTTATTTCCTATCACTATTGAATACATAAAAACTTCTTTCTTTTACTGTAAAATATGTTATTAATCATTGTTAAAAATTTTACTTGTGTTGAAATTTCAATACTTTGTATCATATATTCTTTACTTCACAACTTATGTTTTCATTGTAGTCTTATATGTTCACGGATACATATGTGTCTATACATATAATTACATAGATATATGTATACATTTATAATTTTTTGTACATATATATTGATATGTATATATATACATGCAACTGTGTAATTATATGTATACATAGATACATGTATAAATATATCTATACAAATACATATACATACATATATTTGTATGTATATATATGTAAATCCAATAAAATGATGAAAAAGAATGGGATACCCAATAAAAAATATTATTCATATGCAATTTAATTGGAGTCAAAATGAAGTTTAATTGGGGTGTAATGGTTTTATTGTCCGCTGCTAATGTTTGACGATTAATGTGTAGGTGTGATTTGTAATGGGTGCCAAAATAATTTTAAAAGGTGCTAACATGAATTAGACCCATTGACTTTTGAGCATATTTGAATGATATAATAGTTATAATTTCATGTCAATAGTGACACAATTAGCACCCTCTTCTATTTTTCAATGTATATTAGTGATTTTTTGTGAAATTATATTTGTGTAATTATATGTATACATACATATAGATATAGATATGGGTGATCCCACAATACTGGTTTACAATTTTTGGCCAATCTAGACATTGAACTGATTTTTTCTAGCTAAATCTTCACTTTCGGGCACCTATAGCAGCTAAACCATGAGGAATTTGAAGATGATGCAAACTAGTGATTTGTGACATTTTTTTTGTAGATTATAAATATATTTTTTTCAAAAAATTTTAAATCAGATTGCAGTTTTTTTCCATCTCCTTTGAAAACTAGTTTTTTTTTTAGTAAACACCATTTTTAAGGAGTGACGCTCACCGTATAACACATAATTTTTTTTTCATGAAGGATAAAATTCTTATTTTTTTCAAATTTAGATTTGTAACTATGATATCTAGTGCTGCCAATTGGTTTCATAGTATTTTATTGAATATTTTTTCCTTAATCAAGTTTCGAAGTCAAACCAATTAGAATTTAGACATAGGCGGACTATATAACATATAACTTTTTTTGTATGTATCGAAATTCAAATTTTTTTGGTTGGATCAAGGAATTCAATATTTGGTACACTCATATTTTTCAAATTTTTTTTCATAATATTCTATTTTTCCAAATATACAAAACAAAGAGCTTGATTTTCAATGAAAAACCTACATCCATAAGAAATAAAATATATATATAATAATAAAATTAAATTTATTTAAAATTATAGTTTTGGGAAGCTTATAATAAGGACTAAATACTTACAAAAAATAAAATTTAAATGAATTCATTTGATCCCCCAAAAGGTAAATCAAAAGTGGTTTTTTATCAGCATTTTGATAGGTGTAAAGGAGACTTTATTATAGGTATGGTTTAAAACTAGCGGGGTTCTATCCAAGGGGGTTTGATCTAAGGCAGTTTGATCAAACCCTCTTCAATTGGAATGATTTAAATAGAACTTTTAAAGAATTAAATCATTATATTTTCTAAAAATATGTGATTTCAGAAAAAATTAGAAACTCCCAAAAATTGTAAACCAGTTTTGTGGGATTGCCCATACATATGTATGTGTGTATACATATAATTACATATATATATATATATATACATATATATATATATATATACATATATATATATATATATATACATATATATATATATATATACATATATATATATATATATATATATATATATATATATATTTACATACACATGTTTGTTGTTGTATACCCTCCATGGTGTGAGGTAATGACAAACATCATTCTCATTTTACAATGCAAACAATGGTACTCTTGGGTTTGTTGGTTTTTTAAATAATGATTACTTCTTTTTACTTCTTTCAACATTGTTTATCTGCCATTTTATGGCTTACAATGTATAGGATCAATGATAATCATAGCACTAGGGTAGAAGAGGAAAAGATCGAGTGTGAGGTGCTTAATTAGAGTACCTCATGGAGTGAGGTTCAATGTTCCAGATGTTGTTGATAAAGAGCCAACAATCAACATCAACAAGGATGTTATTTCTAAAAATGTAGAACAAACAAATGAAAATGATGGTTTTGATCCTATTGTTTAGAAATGGAATCACCTGTGCATGTTCAAGAGTCACCTGCTGACCATATGACAACCCAAAATCTATGCATAGAAAGTTGGACTATGCATCACATGGAAAAAAAAATGTAGATGTTGAGGACAATCGAATGTCAATCATAGGTTTAGTGATCAAATGGGGAATCCTACCTAGTAGTTTGAGGGTGTGGCTCAATGGTGTGACTTCCAAAAAATAGAAGGGGCCACAAAAAATCCTATCTAATGAAGAAGTTGACATTATGCAGTGGTGTAAAGACATGGCTAATATTGGCCATGGCCTTCAAGTCTCACAACTTAGGTCAATGGTTTCCCAAAAGGTTGGAGAAAGGCCTAACCCATTCACAAATGGGATACCAGAGAGGTCATGGTGGGTTGGATTTCACAAAAGGCATCCCGATCTAACAATTCAAAAAGTAGAAGGAGTGGACACAGATCGAGCAATAATGCTACTCCTTGAAATAGTTTCTTCCTTCTAAGACAACTTGGAGGAGTTGTACAATGAATACAATTATGGGCCCAACAAAATATGGAACCACGATGAAACAAGTGTGCAAGATGACATAAATTGTGCAATGGGAATTATTGCAAAATTAGAGACTAAATGTGTTCCATAATTAATTTCTAAAAGTAGAGAATGGATCATTGTTCTAGCTTGTGTTAGTGCAGCAAGTCAAGCTATACCTGGTTACTATTTGTTCAAGTCCAAAAGGCACATTAGAAACTATATTATTAAATGTGAGCCAAAAGAATGCATGGAAATCTAAGAGCATGCTTGGATGACCAAATAATTATTTGTGAGATGGTTAGAACATTTTTCACTTGAGAAATGTCCCAAGAGGGATGTCACCAACAAATAGATAGCTTCTCATCTTTGATAGTCATGGCAACCATGTGGCATTGAAAATGATCATAGAAGCAAAGAGTATGTGAATAGATTTTCTCCCACTTCTAGCACATTGCAGCAAAAAATTATTTCCCTTCGATGTTAGTGTATTCTCACAATTCAAAAACCACTTCAAACAACATATGAGTATATGGTTCTCTACACATCCTCAACTTGACATTGGAAGGGAAGAGTTGGGAACAGTTTCCAACAAATATTTTGCATAAGCTTTGACTCCTATTAATATTGCAAGTGGTTTTAGAAGAATGAGAATTTGGCCATTAGATCAAAATGCACTTGACTTGGATATGGGGCCAAGCCAAGATTTCATGGTTGAAGACAAAGGAACCACATTGGGAGTAGAAATATAGGGTGAGACAGTTGATGATGAAGCATAGTTCATGGCAGCAACGACTTGTTTGAGGATAGTAAGTTGGAATAAGGAACAGATTCAACAGTTTGTGGAAACCTTTTCTTCAAGAAATCCCCCAAATCCAACAAATCAAGAAGGATATTGCACAAAAAAAATTGAGGCAACAGAAATTTAAGAACCTGCAGTTCAAACATGTAATCAGGCAGCAGAAAATGAAGAGAGTCTCAATCTGCCATCTGAATTTCAAGATGTGGCTTTAAACCTAGGGGTGTATCTAAATTTAAATCAAGTGAATGAAGGGTTTTCAATGCCATCACCACCACATGTTGAGCTTGAAGAGGTCATCCATTACTTCACGATTGGGAAAAATTGGGATGCAAATGATGAAGCAGATGGAGTGTAAGGTAATGACTCAAGAGATGAAGAAGTTGACTATGTGCCATGCACACAAGTCAATGACCAACAACCATTAGGTAGGAGAACCATTTTTTTGCAACTCCCAATACAAAGGGTGCACCAATCATCAAATAGAGGTCATAATGGGGTGCTATGCCTAAGTAGGAAATCTCAAATTTTGACATCAGATGATTTTTTCAATTTGTTCAATGAACAAGATGCATATAAATGAAAAAAACAAGAATTTCAACAAAGGAAAAGGGAGCAAATGGCTGAAAAGAAGGCATAAAGAGAAGAAAATGTAGCATAGATGAAGACAAAGAGATTGGAGCATGCTACAAAAAAATAGAAAATTATAGAGGAGAAGCTCAGGCAACGACATCAAAAGGAATTTGAGAGGGAGCAAGCAAAGATTTCTTGACAGTTGAAGGAAACCCAAAAGTAGGTGGAAAGAGAAGAAAGAAACAAAAGTAAGAGTACTCTTACAACTCCTCTTCCAACTCAATATCCAGTTTTAAGGGACATGATTAACATTTTGTCTCCATTCTTTGCTGCTCTTAGCAGCCTACAAAACGAGTCTTCTTAAGGCTTCTCTCAATAGTTACAACTCAATCCAAAGGAGAATCATGAATTGGGTGATCCCATAATATTGGTTTACAATTTTTGGCCAAACTGGACACTGAACTAAATTTTTCTAACTAAATCTTCACTTTCAGGCACCTATAGGAGCTAAATCATGAGGAATTTGAAGATGATGCAAACTAGTGATTTGTGACATTTTGATTGTAAATTCTAAATATATTTTTTTCAAAATTTTTGGAATCAGATTGCACTTATTTTTCCATCTCCTTCAAAAACTAGTTTTTTCAGTAAACACCATTTTTGAGTGACTCACCGTATAACACTTAACTTTTTTTCCATGAAGGATAATTTTTTTTTTTTTTGAATTTAAATTTTGAATTATGATATCTAGTGCTTCGAATTGGTTTCATAGTTTTTTATTGAGTATTTTTTCCTTAATCAAGTTTTGAATTCAAACCAATTACAATTCAGACATAGGTAGACCATATAACACATAAATTTTTTGTATGTGTCAAAATTCAAACTATTTTTGGTTAGATCAAGGACTTCAATATCTAGAGCACTCATATTTTTCAAAAAAAAAATTCATAATCTTCTATTTTTCCACATGTGCAGAATAGAGAGCTTGATTTTCGATGAAAAACCTACATTCACAAGAAATAAAAAATAAATATAATAATAAAATTAAATTTATTTGAAATCATAGTTTTTGGGAAGATTATAATAATGATTAGGTACTTAAAAAAAATAAAAAAAATGAATTCATTTGATCCCCCAAAAGGTAAACCAGAAGTGGGTTTTTATCAGCATTTTGATAGGTGCAAAGGAGACTTTGTTAAATCATTATATTTTTAAAAAACATGTGATTTTAGCAAAAATCAAAATCTCCCAGAAATTGTAAACCAGCTTTGTGGGATCACTCCATTGCTTGCTTGTATATCAAGAACCATGCAAAACAATTTGTGGTCTTTAACATATTCTCTAGTTCTTGTAGATTCAGTTAACACCCAAGGACACAACACTTCTTAATTAGATCTGTGGATGTTTGATTAAGATTTTTCTATCAACTTTTCAACTTCGATGTGTGCTAGTGTGTTTTCCATAAAACTGAATGCTAGTTTGTTGTATTGGACAACTGAAGGATACTAGTGTGTATTTTTGTGAACTTTTTGAATTTGATATGCGCTAGTGTGTTTTTTGTAAAGTTGAAGACTCATTGTCTTCTTTAGAACTTTTTCTTAATCATGTTTATGCTGTAATAAATTTGATTTCAACCTAGGCATGTTTTGGGAGTTGTCCAAGTTAATGATTTATTCTTTTTGTGATATGAAATCAATTTTCTATTGGTTGCATTGATCTATAATTTTCTTGGATATGTTTTTGTTGTGTTCATCTAACTAACATTGTTGAAAATTTAAATGTAAATTAATAAATTAAAGTATTTGAAATTCATTAAATTATGTACATACAAATATATATAATATACATATATATATATGTATACACACAACTATGTATATACACACATATGCATATATATATATGTAGTATACATATATATATGTATATACATGCATATACATAGTTTTCTACATACATACATACATACATACATACATACATACATACATACATACATATATATATATATATATATATATATATATATATATATATATATATATATATATATATACATACACACACACAATGATTATATGCATACATATATATAACTATACATATATTTGTAGCATATATTTATATGTATATATGTATGTATGTATAGACAACTAAGTATATGCATACATATATATAAATATACATCTATATGTAGCATATCCATAAATTAATCTATTTGAAATTTTAAATTTTTCACCACCTACACTTGGAAATCAATCTAATTGTAAATTGAAAGTGTGTGTTTACAATGAATAAGAAAAATGAACATTATAAATGAACATAATGCCTATTGGGTCACAACGAAAGTAAAGTCTTAAAATACTTTACCTGAATTGTCATCTTGCAATTTGACATGCTCTTTACAACCTCCTAGTAAATTGACATGCCTACCAGAACAAACAAATATAATAGAAGAAACAAAAATAGAAAATAGTTAGTGAAATAAATAAAAAGACATATTTTCTACTGAACAATAAATAACAATAATTGAAACCTAGAGCCATATGAACAAAAAATCCTTAATTATGTGGTGTGTTGACAAACACATTTATCGAATTTCCCACCATGGACATTGTTGCACCACCTCTCTTTGTTCCCCTATGCCCACAAGAAAATATTTACATCCATAGGTAGTAACAAACAAACATCATATGACCTTTGCAATATTGCATGTACAACAACACACAATTAAACAATTTCAACATATTAAAAGTTCCTTATGGAAAACATAAATATATGTAAGAATATATAAATGTGAATAGAATTGTATACCAAGATATATTCAAGTTATGTTCATTGTTTCTCATCACCCTTGGATATATGAAGAATGTGCAAAGGTTTCCAATCAATGCTCTATAGTATGGAGAGGATATTAGTAGAGGAGAATAATTGTGAATGTTCTTGGTTGTTGTCCGTCTTATTTAGTAATTTGAATCTAACAATTGAATGCTTTCAATTTAGTTGTTGTTTTTCAAATTTGAGTTTGTTTGAGCATTTGAATTTGTAGCTACTAGTTATGTAGGTTTTTAGAGATGATATGAATGAATTCTGCATTATATTTGGATTTGATATTTATTTGGGGAGCCTTATATATCAGTGATTTTTTGCATGTTTTTATGCATGCATATAGTCATAGAAACATAAGAATAGATGCATACATTCATAGAAACATAAGCATAAATGAATGTATTCATATGAACATATATATATATATATATATATATATATAGCAGAAAATCACTGATATACATTACAAAACATAAAAGGGCCCAAATTGTATCACTATTAACATGTAATTAAAACTATTTTATCATTCAAATCCACTCAAAATTCAATGGGTATAATTCATGTTTTCACCTAATAAAATTATTTTTGAACTCATTAAAAATCACTCCTACACATTAATCGCCAAACATTAGCACTGGACACAAAACACATTACACCCGAATTAAATTTCATTTCAGTTTTGATTAATTCATATGACTAATGTTTTTTTTTTGGGTATCCCATTCTTTTCTATCATTTTATTGCATGTTGGCTACAAGGTTCTCTCAGCGATGGAAGGTATATATATACAGACATATATACATGTATGCATACATATGTGTGTCTGTACATACATACATACATACACACACACACACATATATATAAACAAACACACATATGTATACTTACATATATAATTTAATTGCATTACAAAGCACACCTACATTTGGATGATCTAATAAGAATCAAGAGTACCGTTGTTTGCATTTTGAAAGGAGAATGATGTTTTTCGTTATATTACACCATGGAGAGTAGACAATAGCAAACCATCAATGGTTTACATATATATACGTACATAAATAGATGTATGTATATGCATTTGTATAGATATATGTATACATGTATCTATTAAAAAATAATAATTACATAGTTACATGTATACATATATCTATACATATACATATATATCTATATATATGTAGATATATGCATGTATACATATCAATATATATGTACAGAAATTTATAAATGTATACATAAATCTATGTAATTACATGTATAGACACATATGTCTTTGTAAACGTATAAGACTACAATGAAAACATAAGCTTTGAAGTAAAGAATATATGATACAAAGTATTGAGATTTCAACACGGGTAAAACATTTAACAATAATTAATAACACAAGTAAAACGAGTAAAACATTTAACAACAAGTAAAACAATACTTTACCTGAATTGAACATAATGCCTATTGGGTCACAACGAAAGTAAAGTCTTAAAATACTTTACCTGAATTGTCATCTTGCAATTTGACATGCTCTTGACAACCTCCTAGTCAATTGACATGCCTACCAGAACAAACAAATATAATAGAAGAAACAAAAATAGAAAATAGTTAGTGAAATAAATAAAAAGACATATTTGCTACTGAACAATAAATAACAATAATTGAAACCTAGAGCCATATGAACAAAAAATCCTTAATTATGTGGTGTGTTGACAAACACATTTATCGAATTTCCCACCATGGACATTGTTGCACCACCTCTCTTTGTTCCCCTATGCCCACAAGAAAATATTTACAACCATAGGTAGTAACAAACAAACATCATATGACCTTTGCAATAATGCATGTACAACAACACACAATTAAACAATTTCAACATATTAAAAGTTCCTTATGGAAAACATAAATATATGTAAGAATATATAAATGTGAATAGAATTGTATACCAAGATATATTCAAGTTATGTTCATTGTTTCTCATCACCCTTGGATATATGAAGAATGTGCAAAGGTTTCCAATCAATGCTCTATAGTATGGAGAGGATATTAGTAGAGGAGAATAATTGTGAATGTTCTTGGTTGTTGTCCGTCTTATTTAGTAATTTGAATCTAACAATTGAATGCTTTCAATTTAGTTGTTGTTTTTCAAATTTGAGTTTGTTTGAGCATTTGAATTTGTAGCTACTAGTTATGTAGGTTTTTAGAGATGATATGAATGAATTCTGCATTATATTTGGATTTGATATTTATTTGGGGAGCCTTATATATCAGTGATTTTTTGCATGTTTTTATGCATGCATATAGTCATAGAAACATAAGAATAGATGCATACATTCATAGAAACATAAGCATAAATGAATGTATTCATATGAACATATATATATATATATATATATATATATAGCAGAAAATCACTGATATACATTACAAAACATAAAAGGGCCCAAATTGTATCACTATTAACATGTAATTAAAACTATTTTATCATTCAAATCCACTCAAAATTCAATGGGTATAATTCATGTTTTCACCTAATAAAATTATTTTTGAACTCATTAAAAATCACTCCTACACATTAATCACCAAACATTAGCACTGGACACAAAACACATTACACCCGAATTAAATTTCATTTCAGTTTTGATTAATTCATATGACTAATGTTTTTTTTTTGGGTATCCCATTCTTTTCTATCATTTTATTGCATGCTGGCTACAAGGTTCTCTCAGCGATGGAAGGTATATATATACAGACATATATACATGTATGCATACATATGTGTGTCTGTACATACATACATACATACATACACACACACATATATATAAACAAACACACATATGTATACTTACATATATAATTTAATTGCATTACAAAGCACACCTACATTTGGATGATCTAATAAGAATCGAGGGTACCATCGTTTGCATTTTGAAAGGAGAATGATGTTTTTCGTTATATTACACCATGGAGAGTAGACAATAGCAAACCATCAATGGTTTACATATATATACATACATAAATAGATGTATGTATATGCATTTGTATAGATATATGTATACATGTATCTATTAAAAAATAATAATTACATAGTTACATGTATACATATATCTATACATATACATATATATCTATATATATGTAGATATATGCATGTATACATATCAATATATATGTACAGAAATTTATAAATGTATACATAAATCTATGTAATTACATGTATAGACACATATGTCTTTGTAAACATATAAGACTACAATGAAAACATAAGCTTTGAAGTAAAGAATATATGATACAAAGTATTGAGATTTCAACACGGGTAAAACATTTAACAATAATTAATAACACATTTTATAGTAAATGAAAGAAGTTGTGCTATATTCAATAGCGATAGGATAGAAATATTCAACCCTACTTCAAATCCATTCGTAGTAGTCGGTGAAACATTAAAGTCACAAAAGAAAAAAGATGATAAACCTTTCTTGTTCTTGAAAGTCAAATAAAATATATCTTATATTGTTACCTTTCTTGTATTTAGCTAGTAAATGAACACACAACTTATTGAATTTGTAAATGAATGTGTACAATTATATGTATATATCCATTTGTTCCTTCCTATGGTAATTGTGACATTTTTATTATTAATATAAAAATAATAATATCTAAATATTTTAATTGAAATTATCAATTACATAAAACAATATAATTATCACATAAATAGAATATAAAGATCACAAGTAAACTCTTGAAATACAAGTAAACATGGTTAGTAATCATTAAAATTAGGAAATTTATAATTTATATTAATAGTGCTTAAAAAATTGATAACTAATATTCTTAAGCAAACAAAAAGCATGTAATGATTGAACAACTATTAATTTTTAATAATTTATAGTGATAGAAAATGACAAATCAATCATTTGGAATGGTATAAATAGTTAGATTTCATATAATGTAGTAGAAAGGATGTAGAAGTTGTGTAGACTAAATTATGGGACTAAATTTTGGGTATCAAAAGTAAAACAAGTAAAACAAGTAAAACATTTAACAATAATTACTAAAACATTTTTTAGTAAATGAATGCTAGTCTATTGTATTGGACTACCAAAGGATACTTGCACACACACAAAGATATATATATATATATATATATATATATATATATATATATATATATATATATATATATATATATATAATGAAAATGGAAGCTGAAGTGTACAATTATTTTGAATATAAAGGAGTCTAGTGCATGATTTTACAAGCTTATATCAATTTACTAAATGAACAAGATATACATAATATAATGAAACCTTTTATGAAATAAATGAAAAATATAAACCTTGAGAAATAACCAAAAATGAAGATGTTTTCTACTATTTTCAATTGGCATATATAAACACACAACTTATTGAATTTGTAAATGAAAGTGTACAATGTGGGAAAACCACCAGCACCATGACCCAACAAAATAAAATGAAACATGGTGAAAATGCATTGAAGAGGAATGATTTATTTCATAAACAAGAAGTAAACATTTTTTAATCAACGAATGAACCCTTCACGAGTGTTGAATGATGCAGAAGAAAATGATTAACCAGTACCATTGTTTGCATTTTGAAAGGATAAGAAAAGGATACACACATATATATCGATTTGATGAATGGACAAGAGATGAGACCAAATTTTTAAATGAATGTGTACAATGTTATGATGGAACCTTAAAAAATTTCAAATTTTGAGCACTCGTGATGAACAAAGTTGATTTGCACACTCAAAAACTTACCTGAAATTTTTTCCCTAGTGACCTACTTTGGAGGGCCATAATTCAGAGCCAGTTGATTTTCATGCCAAACCTTTTCATGGACATACTCATGTGACATATTTGAACATCCATGTTAGATTTTAGCTTCCCATGATGAGATTTAATAGGTTTTTAGAAAGCAAAGCTAGAGGGTTATGTGACTGTTTTGTTGTTTGTATACTTTTATTTTTGCGAAGTGGCCTCCTATTGAATTGAATATTTCACAGTTGGGTAATTGTCATGACAAATAGATTGTTTCCTTCCATTATCCCTACATTTATATGCTCCATGGTTTGATTTCAGAGCCTCAGGGTTTGATTTGATATTTTTACCAAATCAAAATCAAATGCAATTTGCTCTCTTCTTACATCTGCATTTTCATAATGTTTCAAGGTGGTCAAGTTTGACCTTTAATATCTTGTGATGAATGATGATTGGAGGTAATCCCTCTTGTACACATGCTCAATGGACTTAAATTATCTAGTGTCTCCACTGGTATCTTCCCAGAAGGTGATTTGATAATTTTTTAAGGAGGTGACTTGGTGTGCTTGAATTGGTTTATGATAGGTGAAATTATAGAAAAGTCCGACTAAGCCACTTTGGATCTTAATATATTACACTCAAGATAAAAAATTTCATGTCATTTTTTGCACTATAATTTTGGTTCAAATTTCTACATGCCTAATCAGTTTTGTAGCTCTTGGACGATTTTTGATGGGTTAATTAAGGTCTTGTTGACTGCAACAAGGCCAAAAATAGTGTTATGGAAAGTTTCAAATTTTACAATTATAATGACAACCCATTTCTTGTTTTGGTCTAAAACCTCTACAACTCCATTTTCATAAAAAAATAGAGCTCATTTGATACATTATTTTAATGTATTTTAGGTGTGGCGAGCACATCCCGAGGGCCAGTTTACAAAGGAGGTACTTGAATTTTAAGGGCTGAGAAAAATTTAATGAAATGGGTTTTCTCTAAATAATTGATAATGTCCCTATGCAAATTTTTGTGGCTCCAGGTGTCCTGATTTTCCCACAGTGAATTTTCTCCAAATGGGTTGGAGGTGTAGTTAAAATTCACATTTTTTTCTAAAGTTTCAAATGTTAATATTTAAAATATTGTCAATATTTTAAATATTGTGCATTTGTAAAAGATGCATTTAGGGAAAAAATAAATGCAATTTCAAATTTTTGGGAGGAAAAGCAAGTTTAATTCTTGCTTTCGATTAGTCCAAAGGTAGTACTCACGACTTCTTTCACTTTGCACGACAAGTCGCTAGTTTTTTTTGTATTTTCCATTTGATATTGGTGATCAATGATGACAATGGCTTCTCATCTTTAATCACTGTTATGATTTTTCTTTCCCTTATCTCATTGGTGATGCTAGATGATCAGTGGAGGGATTGTCAAAGAACATTATTATTGAGCAGACTTTTAGGGTGCTTTCAAATCATAATGCCTGAATTAACGAATACATCATTGTGCAAGCTCTCATACTCATGGCTTAATTGGAGAAGAAAATGTTGCATGTTGTGTACTGTAAACATTGATTTGATGCCATTGAGACATAAAGAAGTAGTTGAATGTGAGGAATGAAGGATTTAGGTGAAGTGGAGGATTTTCGCCCATCGTAGATTCCAAGCTTTTTCCTCTTTGTGCATTGGTGATGGCACAGTGTATGAGCTTTTTGTTCACCCATCCCTGTTATCTTTCCTTTTCTCCTCAACTATTGGTAATATGCGATGTTGAACTTCTACTTTTCCCCATCGCTATTCTTTCATCTCCTGCTCTCGTCACATCCGCGATGTGTGATGATGGTAGTCCGGTAAAGTTTTTGTAAGGTGATGGCGGACTCGAGGATTAATCTTGGAATTATTTCATGAGTTCTTTTGGATGGAAAAGAATTATGTGAGATTACATGGGAATAAAGATTATTCATGGCTTGATAAATAAATCAAAACCTTTGAAAATAAAACAAAATTTTTTGGCTGCTAGGTATTAAAACATAAAAATGCAAAATGTGTTTTATTTCTCCCATCAGTGTTTTGTCTCCATTTTCACATTTTATCAGCAATGTGTGATATTCACTAGGGTGTGTTTGAGTGAAGAAGTGGTGCGACCTGTGGAGGGTTTTTATGGCATTACTTTGAGGAGATTATTTTTTATTTGGGAGATAAATGAAAGTAAAGGGTATGTGTAGGATCATCATGGAAAAAAAAAGCCCTTAAGTGGCAAAAAATTCAAAAAAATCAGAGTTAGGAAACTTGACGTAAAAATTTGAATAAGTTATCTATATTATTTCAAAAATATGTAAGAATAGAATCTATAGAAAATTGAATTTAGTTTCTAAACTACTAGGTTTATTTAGAAAAGAAAAGAAATCAATTTGGTGAAAATTTGAAATTTCAATGCAGTAGTACTTAAATTTCAGGGAAAAAATAAGAAGTAGGTGTCTATCTGACAACCCTTACCATAATAAAATGATAATATTTTTTATAATAGTTTAGATATAAGTAGAGGGCTCATGTCCCAATGTGATACATATTTTTTTGTTTTTTTTTTGCAAGTAAATAATCAATTATGAATTTTTTATTACAACTTTTTAAAAATTTAAAACCCATATGTCTGACCACCTTAACTTGGTCAAAACTACATGAAATTCATTTTATTTTTTAATCCTATAGAATCAGAGCATAGAATGTGACAAATGTTTTGAATTCAAAAAATGTGATATCGTTTGAAAGCTATAGATGTTTTGAATCAACCTATCAATCAGGACTTTAGTTGTAATTCAAATAGAAAATGAATAATAATTATTTATTAAATTCAAAGTAAAGCATAATTTATATTGGTGGAAAGCTAAGAATATCCTTTAAAAACCCTTTTCCTTTCATCAATTTTGGTTAAAAAAAAAGTCATCAGCCACATGAGACATCATTTCACTTACATATCGCCACTTTTTGGCCCATCATGATCCTGCACATACCCTAAATACACGAGTAGAAGTGAAATATTCTACAAAAAGTGATAAAAGATAATTTTTAAAGCCTTTACAAAGTGAAGTAAAAATTTTGTTTGTTGGGAAAATAAATGGAAAATGCAATAGTAAAAGGCCTTCACGGTAAAATACTTTTTAGCTACGAATGAGTGGAATTTTCTACAATAGAATGAAGCTAAATGAAAAGGATTTTCATAGTAAAAAAAAGATATTTTCAATGAAAGGTGCATGGGAAATATTTTACTGTTCGATAAAATATTTTAAATATCTTCCCTAGTAAAAACAAAATCTTGAAATTTGTAGTTAAAGGTAAAAGGTAATTACATAGGTGAAATGGATTTTTATAGAAAAATGATGAGAGAGCATAAAGGATTTTCATGAAGGGGTGTTATTTTTCTACAAACAAAATATTCTTTCAGCTACAAGGAAGGGAAAAGGATGAAAAATTAACTCTTCCCAGAGGAGAATATTTTTTCCTGTAGGGCAAGTCATGCATGAAGCAAGACGAAAATGAAGTTACAGATCAAGGGAGTTGAAGATGCCATGTGTCTTTCACAGATGTAGTTTTAGGGTTTCTTCTTCTTCTATTTCTTTTCTCTTTTTCTCTTTTGTATTGGTTCTAAAATTCTAAATTAGGTGAATAAGGTAGAGTAGTGTTGAGTTTGAGTTGTAAATGGAGTATGTAAAGTGAAACAATTGGGTTTTTATGAGAAAATATTAGCTAGTTTGTACAAAAATATATTACTGTCATGAAGTTGTCTCCAAATTTGTAATCTTTAAATTAGCTAAATTCAATATATCAAGGTATTTTTGAGTTTGTCATTTTAGCTTTCCTATGATTATGTTGTTTGTCTAGGGTTCTCTTTCAAGTAAAGAGTTAAATTTCTTTGATCAGATAACTATGATTTAGAGTGCACTATTAGGATTGATAAGTAGAATTTTATGACAAATATGAGTGTATTTGTTAATGTAAAGCATTAACATATTTTAAACCCATTAGATGAACCTAGTTGCTGAGAAGATCTTTGTTAGAATTTTATATTTGACTCCATGACCTATGATTAGGAACTAATTTGTCAGAAAGCCTGAGACATTTTCAGAAACAATCTAAAGCATTTTAAATCTCTATTGCGTTAGTCCTTCTACTTGTTTAAATTATTATTTTTCTATGTATCTTCATGGAGTTTGAAAGAGTGGAGAGGATAAATTTGAGAGAATCTTATCTATCGACCCTCTATGTGTGAGATGAACATATATAAATTATTTGTTCTCAGTAATGTTCAATGCAAATGGGATTATGCTTGAACTTGGTATAATTCACAATACCCATTATTAATATATATGAGAACCATCAACTTACATAGGTATGTATTCTTTTTGTTGACAAGTTTATCATATGCTTGGACCTACAATTAGGAACACCCTCCTGAGTCCCGTGGAGATCAAACTACAGAAGAGTTTCATAGCCTTGTTTGTTGGAATTTTTTGTCTTCAACCTATTGATAGTGAAAATTCCTTGTCTTAAATATTGTATCTCCTAGTTTAGGGAGTGTTTTTCTCCTTAGGGTTGAAGATTGCAAGAAAAGGAACCAATAGATTGGCGACTCTGTTGGGGACAACTTGGGAAAATTCTAATACAAGATCATCTAGCCTTAAGAGTCAAAATTTTGGTGAATCTGAACATCTAGTTTAGATATTGAGAATTTTTCAGACATGGAAGTGATTTTGTTGCAACAATTTCAAAGAATTTATGTGTGATCTTTTGTGGGAGAAGACCCAAAACAAGATTCATCTTTGAAAGAGCTTCATACTACTTGAAGTTTAGTCATCTGTGAAGAGAGGTGGTGACTTTTTCTAAAGAACCTGATGAAGACATGAAGAAGTCTTTGAACCATAGAGTTTTGGCACCACCAAAATCTCTAGCTCTCCTAGGGTTTTTCACCTAAAAGGAGAGGGGTAGGCCAAAATGCTTACTAGGTTCATTGAAATTAAGTAATGTATGATACTAATTAGACTAAATGAATAAACTAAGTGCAATTAAGTGATCTAAATGAATGATTATGTATGCAAAATATAAGAATTATGCTATGTTGGAAAACACAATGTGATATGCAAACAATGAAATAGGAATGAATAAGTGTAGAATAGAAAGAGATGAGTTGAATTAGTGTGCACCTGGAGGTCTAATGAAGACTCTAGAATCTTTGGAATGTTTTATGAAGTTACATAAAATCAAAAGTGGGACTCATTCATACAAGATGGCGAATTAGTCTTTCTTTTGGTCAAAACTATCAGAAATAGGTTTCTAAGTGTTGGAATCTAGAATCTGACAAAACGTAGATTTTTAGTATTAAGGTGGGACTCATTCACCACTAGTGGTGAACCAGTCCTATGCCAAAATTCTGATAAATCATGAGACAACTCCACAACACTAGATCTGGAGATGTCTATTTGTCGGGTTGTCGAAGTCATTTCTACAAGAAATAGACAAAATACCTTCTCCAAGCTTGAAATATGGTTGATTTGACTTGAAGCACCTAGTTGACTTGTTGACCACTCTTCAACACCTAAATGCTTGTTAAATCTACATACAAAGGTCTGCAAACACACGTGCAAGAGGGGAAAAGTGGTTGAGGGTTAGCAAATAGGGGTTTTCCTTGGTCAAACCCCACTTTGGTAATCAAGCCCTTAATAAAATAATAAAATGAAAGAGAATGATAAAAAAGTAACATGAAAATGCTATCAACTTACTAAACACGTCTTGATGAAAATCTGAAGATGTATCAATGGATGCTCCAAAATGCTTGATTAATACTTGATTTGATGGTATGACATGCTTGAATACTTGATTGAATGAAAATATTGCTTGAATATGATGTGAGAATGTTCAGGATTGTAAAATGAGGTGAAAATTACTTATTCATACAATCTTGTGCATTAGTAACCCATTGATACCTCATCACAGGCCAACATCAAGTGATTTTGAATAAAAACCTGAAAGGAAATCTAAAATATTTTGAATTTGGAGCCAAGGGGGACTCATTCGCCACCCATGGTGAATGGGTTCCACCTAGGACCTGAATATGGGCGTTGAGAATTAAGTCATTTTTAATGTTATTTTTCGGGTTTACATTCAAAAATGTGCTTAATTAAAGTTTATAAGGGCATAAAAGGGTCAAATAAAGCATAAGTGATGAAAAGGTGATTTTGAGGTGAATTGTAATGAATAGATTCTAGAAGAGTGTAGAAATGCTTTACAACACTTCACAACACCTTTAAAAGACATCATTATTTGAAATTTTTACCTAAATATGCATGTTCAAGCCACATTACAACATAAAATCGAAGCAAAATAGACCAAACATCATGAAGCAAGGCCTAAAAAAACATGAAAATGGAAAGGGTCCATTTTTCTATGGTTCATTTTGTTGAGATTATGGATGCATAGTCCCTGAAGCTCTGGAGTCTTCAATGGAGGACCCTTTCCAAGAAAGATAATCAACCACACATAAAGTGTTGCAACTAGGCATGCACAATGGAGATTCTATTATTGATCTACATTATGAGAGGATTACAAATGTAAAAATACCCTAAATATAAAGGCATGAGAGAGACACAAGATGCAATATGATGTTGCCATGTGTCATGATCTAACAACATGTGACAACATGTGAACTCTATCTAGAAAATTATTAAATATTGAGATAAGTTCTAGAAGGACAACTCATCTTCTAGAAGGAATCTTATCCGTACAAAGATGGAAGGGGAGATTACCCCATTATTAAATGATTTATTTAATAATGAAACCTAGGACTAGATGATGTATGACCTAAGTTAACTTATGCTAGTGTAATAAATAATTAATTACACTAACACATTTAGCCCCCACTTTAGTGAGAGGATGCAATTTCTTCAAACTCACACTATAGTAGCCACGAACATCGAGAGGAGGGTTCAAATGTACTTACATTAGTAGGATGGAATGCAATGATCAAGAGGGATGATCAAGCCCCCAGGATGAAGATCCCATGGAAAACTAAGCATAAGAACAAAAGAACACACAAGTGTTGAAAAGAGAGAATTAGATGAAGCTTTGATTGTCTATCCAACTACTTGTGGATTAGATCTAAGTTGATTGTTTGAAAAAGAGAATGTATACTCACTTTGGGGTGATGGAACTCATGGTGGTTCATCGAGTGAGAAGGCCCAAAAGGTAAGATATGTACACTAGTTGGTATGCACTCACAAACATAAAGGTGGCTATCGAGAAAGTTGTTGCTAGATGGGCTTCCCGCTCAACCATATTAAAGTTATACCTCTTGATAACTTCAACAAGGTGCCACAAAGGAAAATGTTGATTCGTGCTTCATGAAACAAGGAAAGGTTCGTATGCTTAGAAATCATGAACAAAAAGGAAGGTACCACAGGCATGCAAGTTGTGTTATGTAAGTTGGAAAAGATGCAAAATGTAAAATGTAAAAGATGTTCAAAGGATTCTTGTTAAGTTCATGCAAGTTCATTCAAATCGAGAACATTGTTTCTAGTCTCTCCAAGAGAGGACCAATCAAAGAATAGTATACTCACAACCTAGGGAATGTAGTGTGTTGCATTAGGCCACTAAGAGGAATGTAATATGCTAAGATAGATCACAGTTATGAAGGACATCACACCCAATCTCATCCACAAAGTGGCAAACACATGATATGAACAACAAGGCTACACTAGGAACCAAGAATGAAAATGAATTAATGGTAATGTATGGCCCCCACTTTAAAGGAATTGGTACACACCATTTTGTGAGCAATTACTTTAAAGTAGAGAAGGAAACAAAATGCAAAAAGAAAACAAGACATGAGATCCAACTTGGAAATCCCTATGCCAAGTCATATGTTTCCGAGTAAGGCTATCTAATGTCAATGAAAAGAAGAAAAAACAAGGGAGTTTCCCCTAGAAAAGAGCACACCAAACAAATAAGGGGTCTATGGATTTGGGGTCAGTATGTTCATTGCTACATATTTTTTTAGTAAAGAGCTCAAAGCTATCACCATTCCCCAAAGCACAAAGAACTGGAAGAATGACATAAAGAGAGTGTATACAAAGGAAAATAAAGTTCATTTTGGGTCAACATGGAAGAGACATTGTGGTCTCAACACCTTAATTGCATTGTCCCCAAAAGGAAAAACACAAGAAAAATACAAAAAAGGAAAAGGAAAAGGGACCTTTTGGGTCAACATGGAAGAGACATAAGGTGTCTCAATGCTTTGCATCATCCCCAAAAGGAGAACACAAAAAAAAAAGTGAAAAAGACAAGGGCTTTTGGGTCAACATGGAAGAGACATAGGGAGTTTCTACACTTTGCGTCATCCCCGAAAGGAGAACAAAAAAAAAAAGCAAAAAAGACAAGGACCTTTTGGTCAACATGGAAGAGACATAGGGAATCTCTATGCTTTGCATCATCCCAAAAGGAAAAAAAAAACAAAAGTGAAAATGACAAGGACCTTTTGGGTCAACATGGAAGAGACATAGGGTGTCTCTATGCTTTGTGTCATCCCCAAAAGGAAAACACCAAAAAAAAGAAAAAAAGACAAGGACCTTTTCGGTCAACATGGAAGAGACATAGGGCGTCTCTACACTTTGCATCATCCCCAAAAGAAAAACACAAAACAAAAGCAAAAAAGACAATACACAACATATAGAAGAATAGAGATACAAATAGAAGAAGTGTAAAAAGAGAGGGAACATCAAACACATGTTACAGGGGAACATGATACACGTGAAAGTTAAAAATAAAGGACAAATAAAAAGAAAAATGCATAAAGGCTAGACAGGTGAATTCAAGTCAACCATCTAACAAGTCATCCACCTCCTAGTCATGTTCTAGGTATTGTGAGGGTGGTTGACTATCCAAAGGAATAATTCCAAGTGCTGAACTAGGAGATGTACCGAGTTCTTCACTTGGTTGAGAGGATTTATCATTTAAGGTCATGGTAGATGAAAATAATTAGTTTAGATCATTATGCACTTCATATATTTATACTATTTCCACATCATCATCATCATCATCATCAAGATTAATGATGATGGGAGGATGAAGGGTGATTTCCAAGGAAAAATGTATCAAAATTTGTGGTTGTTGGATTGGTTCAGTTTTTTGTGAAAGTTGGACTGGACTATCTTGTGGCAGGTTAGGAGAAGGAGGGTTGTCATCTATTATTTCTATCAAAGGCGAAGATTATTTTTCTTTATTTTCTTCCATGCAATACTGATGAGCAAGGAGACGACGATGACACCTATGTTCTCTAGCACTGTGGTTTCGTTTAATTCTGCTTTGAAGTTGTTGAGGTGTAAGAGCGGATTGATTCATCATAGGTTTTTCTGCTTCTAAAGGGGGAAAACAAAAGAAACTGAAGAGGATGGATCAATTACTTTCTCTTTGGATTTATACACTTGTTTATTGTGAGGAGGCATGACATGATTGGTTTCATTTCCTCTTGGTCTTTTAAATGATGGAGGGGAAGTGTGTAAGGGTGGTTGTATGGTTTGCTCAATGTTAGACTTATGCTGAAGCATGGTTTCATCTATAATAGGAGGAGTTGAAGTGGACAGGGATGTGTTATGAAGAGACAACTTGGCTATTTTCTTGGATTTGAACTTTTTATAGGCGATGAAAAAGAAGTCTTTACAGGGGGTGATGGGTTCCATAGGCTTAGACCAAAAAGCTTCTAAGGAGAAATTACCTTTAGAAGATAATAGATTAAATCCACTTTGGTGTATGGTAAATATTTCATTGTCATGTCAAAATTTCAAGTACTTATGAACAACATAAGGTACCACTTTCATTGAGCGAAGCCAATAGTGGCCTAGCTGCAAATGAAATTTATCTAATTGTGAAATGATAGAAAAAATTATGTCCAATGTTTTAGGTCCTATTTATAGTGGGAGCAGGATCAATCTAATCATAGAGCATGCAAAAATAGTATGTTTCTTAATCCATGTACTTGGTTTATCATAATCATCTTGATAAATTTTATGTAACACTAAAAACTCTTCTGTGATCACACTCTTGCCACAGGTGGGATCTATTAATATCCCATTGGTGGGCTTATCATAGGTTCAACCAACTATGTAAAGAGGACCATCACAAAGTTTTCAAAGTATATCTTTAGCAAAAATAGTGATATCAAGATATTTATTGGTTTGGCCCTTATGAGGGATAACGTTTATCGCCCCCACAAGTTTATCCATAGGATTAACTTGGGTAACAGTTGGAGTTATATCATGTTGTTCACTATTTTTATTAACATTCATTACATCGGTGTTTGAAGGTTCACTAGCCTTAACAAATGAAATATTGTGTTTAGGCATGGGGTTGGTGAAAATTTGTAAATTTTTCTTACGAGGTGCAACACACTTATTTCCTTGATCATTAACACCCAGAATGGATAAACATCCTGAATCAATGAGGTCTTGACCTAAATGTTTTAGACGCTTACATTGTTTGGTGTCATGTCCATTTTCACGATGAAAATGAAAATAAGCATTTGGTTTGAAGGTAGGTGGTATCAAGTGGTTTAACGATAGGTAAAGTGATCATTTGTTGTTGGAGCAATTGGTTCATTGTATTATGGAGAGTATCGGGTAAGGGAGTAAATTGTCTCTTTGGGTCCCCATAGGTATAAGGCACCATTGCTTTAACAACTTCCACTTGATTTGGAACTGGATGGGTTGGTTGCGGTTGAGGTGGATTGAACTATAAAATTCCTCTATTTGGTTTGTGAAAGTTTTGTGTGTTGTTTTGGTTTTGTGGTTTAGATTTCTCAACTCGATTAGAAGTGGACTTTGAATCACAACTAGAAATTGAGTTGTGATAGTCACATAAGGTTGTACATAAATACATAAATGAAGGGAATTTCATCATAGTTAATTTATCTTGAAGGTTTGTGTGAAATTTTTTTATAAACATCTTCTGCAGATGCACATTAGGAATCTTGACATTAATTTGAGCATACAATGACTGGTATTGGGAGATAAAATTAGTTACTTTTTTGTCAATGTTTTGTCTACATCTCATTAAGTCAACCATCACCTTTTTAGGGGACATGTGAACTTGGAAGTGACTTATAAAAGAATCCACCAATTCATTAAATGATTAGATGGAATGATTGGGTAAGTTGGAAAACCACTCTAATGTAGTAACTTTCAAGGTCCTTCGAAAAGTTTGGCCAAGAGTTTATCATGAAAGACAAAATCACTACATCAAGTTGTATAAGCATTGACATGGTTAATAGGGCCTCCTTTACCTCTGTATTGAATCTAGGCATTTTTATCCCTTTTGGAATTAGGGTATGTAAGATTTATAAGGATAAGGGGCTACTATGAACATGATATGTGGATGGAGCGTTTTGACCTTAGCTAATGGTGGAAATTTGTTGTTGCATGGATGACACAGTATTAAGGAGTTGTGTAATTATGAGATAGGGGTAAGTTGTATGAGGTTGAAGGGAAAATGGGGATGGACTGTATGTAATATGAGGGGAAGTGAAAGGGACACTAAGAGGAGTGAAGGAAGTGTTTGGGACTTGTGATGCCACAAGAGAACTAGGAATGCTAGTTGGAATTGTGAAAGAAGGAGCCACATGACTAACTTGTTGGTGGTATAAGTTGGTATGGATGCTATGGTTGAAGGGGAAGGAATGTGAGGTCCTCGTTGGCTTACAACAATGTGTGCGGATTGGGAAGTGGAAGAGGCATGTTTAGTGTAAATCTCAACAATTCTCTTCATAACTTGCAAGCCATCATCACTTTCAATCAAAAAATGAAGGTTTTTGATTGTACGTATGGTGGTGGTGGAAATTTTTTCAAGGGACAAGCCTTGTTGTAAATGTGAAAAATCCTCATGAATATTAGTGACCTTTTTTTGCAAGATGGAGTTGATTTGGGTGTCAACATTCATTGGATGGAAAGGTGAAGGAATAAAAGTGGTAGCGTCAATGCCTAATGTACTATTGTCCATACTAGGAGTATGATCTCTCGAGATCCCAAGGTCCACAATGAAAGTGCTATCATGGGAGGCAATGAGTCTAGAACTTCGTCTCACTAAAGTATTATCAATGGGGCACCAAACACTCATACAAGTACCACAAAAGATGGGGTGAATATAAATGCAAGGTAATCTAGGAGTTCTAAATGCAAATAATGGAAATTCTGCTAACTGTAATAGAGAATTAACTATAGAAGATAGAAATGCAAAAAAAATGCCAGAATAATGCCTGAAAATGTTGTTTAAAAAGTGCATGTGGACTGATACTCCCAGGGTGGTGAATGAGTCCAGTATCAGATTGTTTTTTTGTTTTTGAAAATTTTTAACGTGATTCTAATGATTTTGAGAATGTAATGAAGGATGCACATTCATATCTTCATTTTTTTCAATTATATGCAATGCAAAAATGAACTCTAAATGAATGTTTTATTATATTAATGCAATTTGAGAAACCCTAGAATGCAAGAACAAAACAATATCCAAATTGAATGTTGATGCAAGTGTAATATAGGATGAAATATGAAAATGAAGTCATAAATTCAAGGTGTTCAAAATGTAGGTTCACCAAAATGAACCGTAGATTTTTGGCACCACCAGACTCTCTAGCTCTCCTAGGGTTTTTCACCTAAAGGAGAGACGTAGGCCAAAAATGCTAACTAGGTTCATTCAAATTAAGTAATGTATGATTTTAATTAGACTAAATTAAATGGGCTAAGTGTAATTAAGTGATCTAAATGAATGATTAATCTAGGAATTATGCTATGTTGGAAAACCCAATGTGATATGCAAACAATGAAATAGGAATGAATAAGTGCAGAAAAGAAAGAGATGAGCTGAATTAGTGTGAACCTGGAGGTTTGATGATAATTGTGGAATCATTGGAATGCTACTTTTAGTTACAAAAAATAAACAATGAGACTCATTCACCAAGGGTGGAAAATTAGTCCTCCTTTTGGTGAAAACTGTCAGAAATAGGTTTTTGAGTGTTAGGATCTAGAATCTGACAAAACTTGGATTTTTAGTCTTCGGGTGGGACTCATTTTCCATTGGTGATGAATTAATCCTCTCCCAAAATTTTGATAAATCAAGAGACAACTCTGCAACACCAGATCTGAAGATGTCTACTTGTCGGGTTACCAAAGTCAATTCTATAGGAAACAGATATAATACCTTTTGCAAGCTTGAAATATGGTTGATTTGACTTGAAGCACCTATTTGACATATTGATCACTCTTCAACACCTAAATGCTTGTTAAATTTGCATAGAAATTTCTACAAAAAAACATGCAAGAGGGGAAAAGTGGTTGAGGGTTAGCAACTAGGGGTTTGCCTTGGTCAAACCCCACTTTGGTAATCAAACCATTAATGAAATAATGAAATGCAAGAGAATGATAAACAAATAACATGCAACTGATATCAACTTTTCAAACCCTTGTTGTTTCAATGAAAATATGAAGATGTATCAGTGGATGCTCTAAAATGCTTGATTAATGCTTGATTTGATGATGTAAGATGGTTGAATACTTGATTGAATGAAAAGATTGCTTGAATATGATGTGAAAATGTTGGGGATTGTAAAATGAGGTGAAAATCACTTATTTATACAATCTTGTGCCTTAGTAACCCATTGATACCTCATCACAAGCCGAAATCAAGTTATTTTGAATAAAAACCTGAAAGAAAATTTGAAATATTTTGAATTTGGAGCCAAGGGGAACTCATTCGCCACCAACGGAAAATGGGTCCCACCTAAGACATGAATATAGGTGTTGGGAATTAAGTCATGTTTAATGTTATTTGTCAGGTTTACATTCACAAATGCACGTAATTAAAGCTTAGAAGGGGAAAAAGGGGTCAAATAAAGTATAAGAAAGGTGTAAATAGTGAAGTTATGGCTAGAAAAGTGTGAAATATTGTTACAAGACTTTACGACACTTCAAAATAGGACTTGATAAGTGATGAAAAGGTGATTTTTAGGTGAATTGTGATGAATAGAGTCTAGAAGAGTGTAGAAATTCTTTACAACACTTCACAACACATTCACAAGATGTCATTTTTTGAATTTTACTACCTAAATATGCATGTTCAAGTCATGTTACAACATAAAATCAAAGCAAAATAGACCAAATATCATGAAGCAATGCCTAAAATACCATGAAAATGAAAAGGGTCCATTTTTCTATGATGTAGTCTCATATAAAAAAACATTTCCATTCAAGAAGAAGAATTTGCAGTAGCTACACATATATAGGTATTCTTTAGTTTTTGGTTTTCAAGAAATATAAATATGTACATGAAAACCATAGTTGTAATTCTTGTAAAAATTTGATTCCCTATTTAGTGAAATTAAGGACTGAGAAAGGGAATAATAGTGATTATTCTGCATACTTCTATATTAAATGTTTTTGAAGAAAATTATTTAGAAGATCTTAAGCATGTTGAGATAGAAATCTGCATTGTAAAAGCTTAAGAGGATGTTGTAAAAGAAGTTTGAAGTACCTTGTGTAACTACAAATTTAATAGGAAAAGGCTTGTAAGGGTACAAGAAAAGTACATCAATATATGCATCCTTGTATGGTTCCTAGTGAAACCATGGTTCGTGATCAACTCCAACCAGGTTTTCAAAGAAGTTTTAACACTGAAAGATATAGACCCAGCAATTTCAATGGTATTAATGGTTACCCAAATCTCATTCCATCTAACATCAGAGATAAGTTACCAAAAATTTAATGGTACAAAGAGTGAATCAACAAGAAAACATCTACAAGAATTCAACAATTTAAGGGATGACTATGAGAATGATCATGAGGATGTGATTATGAGGTTTTTTCATTAGTCTTTGAAAGGAGATACAAGACATTGGTTCTTTGATTTACCAACTTGCTCTATTTGTTCCTGGAGTGAGTTTATAATAGTGTTCATGGAGAAATTTGGTGAAATAATCAATACTAGTTATGTGCTCAATAAATTTATGAGCATTGAGAAAGAAGAGGATGACCTTGTCCTAGCATTTAACTAGAGATTTTCTAAAACATTGAGGGAATTTTCCTAAGATTTTGGGACTAAGTGATGTAGTGTGTTTTGTTGTTTATTTGGGAGCTTTTCATAATGAGATGAGCTGTCTACTGAGAGATAAGGATCCTAAAATCTTGCATCAATCCTATGGGATAACCATTAGCATTGAAAACTATCAAAAATATGGAATGTACAAAGGTCATTTGAATACAAGTGTTTGCTTCCTTGAGACACCAAATGTTAATGAAAGGTGTAAGCCAAAAATTGAAAATGAATATCAAAACACTTACACCCTTGTTGCTTCAGCTTATACATCATTCCATAATGATGATCACATAGATCCGGGTATGTGCACGATCATGGTGCGCCAAAAAGTGGCAATATGATGGGTTTGTGGCTGATGATTTTGTTTTTACCCAAAATTGATAAAATGAAAAGGGTTTTTAAAGGAGATTCTCAACTTTCCACCAATATAAATTATGCTTTACTTTCAATTTAATAAGTAATTATTATTCATTTTCTATTTGAATTACGACTAAATTCTTGATTGATAGGTTGATGAAAAAAATCTATAGCTTTCAAAAGATATCACATTTTTTAAATCCAAAACATGTGTCACATTCTATGCTTCACATACTATAGGATTAAAAAAATAAAAATTGAATTTCATGAAGTTTTGACCAAGTTAAGATGGTCAGACATACGTTTTATATTTTTTAAAGTTGTAATAAAAAAATCATAATTAATTATTTACTTGTAAAAAATTACAAAAAATTTGTATCACATCGATTACATGAGTCCTCTACTTATATATAAAATCTTATAAAAAAATATTTTCATTTTATTGTGGTTAGAGTGGTCAGACAGATACCTACTTATTTTTTCCCTAAAATTTAAGTACTACTACATTGAAATTTCAAATTTTCACCAAATAGATTTTTTGTTTTGAAACAAATCTAGTAGTTTAGAGACTACATTCAATTTGCTACAGATTCTATTCTTACATATTTTTCAAATAATATAGTTAACTTATTCATTTTTTTACGTCAAGCTGCCTAACTCTGATTTTTTTGATTTTTTGCCACTTAAGGGCCTATTTTTTCCATGATGATCCTGCACATACCCATCCCCAAAAAAATTGTTAAGAAGCTACATACATTTGTGATCCTATCGTCTCTATCCAAACCCTCTCTTGCATAAGGAGGAATGAAGGAGAATCATCACATGATCTCTATGCAAGATTTATGGATACTCTATCTACAATTCTTGAGTGTTATAGACCTAAAAATTTAGAATTCATTGATTTATTTAATAAATCTTATGAACTAGGTTTGAGTGCTCTAGTGAAGGAGTTGAAGCCTATCAAGCTTGACAAAGCATGTGAATAATTTTCTCTTTTTGAAAATATTAGAGATCGTCATCAAAGGGATATCATGTTTTTAATCTAAGATGATGTTTTTGTTGCTCCATATGAGTCAAGTAGTGAGATATCATATAAGGAGGAAGAGAGTAGAGCAAAGGTTGAAAATGTACACCTCAGTGAAGCAAATCAAATGTGTGGTTTCAATTCTTTTGGAGATTCCAACATTTTTTTTCCTATGGAAGACATAAGACTGAGGATTCAGTCCGAGAATTTTGAACATAGTTGCAATATTGATGAGTCCTCTTGTTGTAGTAATGATGATGGCTTTGAGTATGGTCAATTCTCTATTGATTATGATTTTCCTCATGAATAAGAGATAGAATCATTTTTTGCAAATGAGAAATGTGTTGATAATGATGGGAACACATGTTTGCTTGAAGAGGAACAACTTTATTCCTATAAAGGGTTTCTAGAATATGAGTCAAAGATTTTAACTACTAATGATGAGAGTGAAGTTGAAAATATATCTATATGCTCCTCTAGTGATTGCAATAATTTTGAATATAATGGTGATATGGAAGAGTTAGACTTGCATGCTATGGAGGTTGATGCTTTTATGACAACAATGAATGTAATGGAAAACCCCAAGTATTTGATGAGCTTCTATCTTCACTAGAAATGAAAAATGATGATCCTTATTGGTGCAAAGATAATCCAGATTTTGTTGAGGAATTTGATGATGCATCTGAGGTAGGGTTAGAATGTGGCTTTGAGAAAACAAAGCAACACATTGATGAGCTCCTCGAGGGAATTGCCTATGAATATTTTACATTTGAAATAGAAGTTGCAAACAAGGTTAAGTGTCATGATGCCAACTACTTGGAGTATGTATTATTTCAGTTTCTATTTCAGCTGGAAGGTACTTTATGGAGCATGATAATGAGATGAGTAACAAGAAATATTATTTTCAATATGAACATGTTTCATATGATGAACATAACACATATGTGTCATGTGATGATGAAATTTTCCAGTTTATGCCTGACTGTACAATAAATTTATGCTTGATTATACAATACATAATGATAGAGATTAGACTAACAATGTTATGCTTAGAAAGGTTGTGAGAAATTTTATTTGCAATGTTTGTAATCGGGTAGATTCTCATTTGTTCAGAACGGTCCTAACACTTGCTTTGGCAAGAATGAAGTCAAAATTGTTGTAGTGGTATGGAAGAGGTAAATGCAGGTTGATGGAAATCAATTCCTTCAATATATTGGTGTTTGAAAGAGGCAAAAATTGGATCTTATTTTCATTTGGTGGCTTGGGGCCATCAAATATGGTTTAAAAAAATCAATAAAAATCTGATGCCCAATATTTTTGGCACTTGGTTTTCTCTCCCAGAGATCTGGAATCTCACCATGATCGCAAGGGGCATGCATCCCCAGTTGGAGCCATTGATGGTACCTTCAAAATTTTCAAATTTTGAGTTTCCATGATGAAAAGAGTTGATTTGCACACTCAGAAACTCACCTAAAAAATCTGCCCCAATGACCTACTTTGGAGGGTAATAATTCAGAGCTAGTTGATTTTCATGCCAAATATTTTGGTGGACATACTCACATGACATATGTGAACATGCATGTCAGTTTTCAGCTTCCCATGATGAGTTTTGATAGGTTTTTGAAAAGAAAATTTGGAGGGTTTTGTGACTATTTTGTTGTTTGCATACTTTCAGTTCAGTGAAGTGGCCTCCTGATCAAGTGAATATTTCACAGTTGGGTAATTGTCATGACAAACAGATTGTTTCCTTCCATTCTCCCTCCATTCATATGCTCCTTGTTATAATTTCAAAGCCTTAGAGTCTAATTTAATATTTTTACCAAATCAAAAGTAAATGTAGATTGCTCTCTTTTTACATTTGCATTTTCATAATGCTTCAATGTGGCCAAGTTTGGCCTTTCAAATCTTGTGATGAATTATGATTGGATGTAATCCCTCTTGCACACATTCTCAATGGACTTAAATGACCTAGTGTCTCTAGTGGTAGCTTCCTAGAAGATGATTTGATAATTTTTCAAGGAGGTCACTTGGTGTGCTTGAATTGGTTTCTCATAGGTGAAATTACAAAAAAGTCTGACTAAGGCACTTTGGATTTTAATATCTTACACCTCAGGATGAATTTTTCCATTTCATTTGTTGCACTATATTTTAGGTTCAAATGTATAGATTCCTTCATATTTTTGTGGCTCTAGCATGAGTTTTGATGGGTTAATTAAGGTCTTGTTGCCTCCAACTAGGCAAAAAATGGTGTTTTGGAAAGTTTCAAATTTTGTAATTCTAATAAAAACCCATTTATTTTTTTAGTCTAAAACCTCTACAACTCCATTTTAATAAACAATGAATGTCATTTGATACATTATTTTAATGTATTTTGGGTGTGGCGAACACGTCCCGAGGGTTGGTTTACAAAGGAGGTACTTGAATTTTAAGGGCTGGGAAAAATTTGAGGAAATGAGTTTTCTCTAAATAATTGATAATATACCTACACAAATTCTTGTGGCTCCAGGTGTCCTGGTTTTCTCGTAGTGAATTTTCTCTAAATGGGTCATAGGCGTAATTAAAATTGACAATTTTTCTAAAGTTTCAAATGTTAATATTTAAAAATTTTGTGAATATTTTAAATATTGTGCATTTGTAAAATATGCATTTAGGTGAAACAAAATACAATTTCAAAATTTTGGAAGAAAAAGCATGTTTAATTCTTGGTTCTGATTGGTCCAGAGGTGGAGTCACAACTTCTTTCATTGTTGCACACTCTTCGCTAGTCATTGGTTTATTTTGTATTTTCCATTTGATGTTGGAAATCAACGATGGTAGTGCCTTCTTATCGCCAATCACTATTATGATTTTTCTTTCCCTTATCCTATTGATGATGCTTGATGAGCAATGGCGGGATTTTCAAAGAACATTATCATTGAGAAGACTTTTGGGGTGCTTTCAAATAACAATGCCTAAATCAATGAATGCATAATTGTGTGAGATCTCATACTCATAGCTTTGTTGGAGAAGAAAGTGTGGCATGTTGACTACTATAAACATTTTTTTTGATGCCACTGAGACATAAATAAGTAGTTGAACGTGAGGAATGAAGGATTCAGGTGAAGTAGAGGATTTTTTCCCATCACAGATTCCAAGATTTTTCCTCTTTGTGCATTGGCGATGGCATGGTGCATGAACTTTTTGTTTTTCCTATCGATGTTATCTTTCCTTTTCTCCTCAAGTATTGGTGATATGTGATGTTGCACTTCTACTTTTTCCCATCACTATTCTCTCATCTCCTGCTCTCGATGTATGATATTTTTGTTTGACCATCATTTTTATCTTTCCTTTTCTCCTCAGTTATTGGTGATATGTGATGTTGCACTTCTAATTTCTCCCATCAGTATTCTCTCATCTCCTACTCTCGGTACATCTACTATGTGCAATGATGGTAATTAGGTAAAGTTTTTGTAAGGCAATGGTGGGCCTGCAGATTAATCTTAGCATTATTTCATGAGTTCTTTTGGACAACGAAGAATTATGGGAGATTGCACGGGAATAAAGATTATTCATGGCTGGATACATAAATCAAAACCTTTGCAAATAAAACAAAGAACTTTGGTTGTTGGGTATTAAAACATCAAAATGTAAAATGTGTTTTATTTTTCCCATCGTTGTTTTTTCTCCATTTTCACATTTTATCAGCAATGTACGATACTCACTAGGTTGTGTTGGAGTGAAGAAGCGGTGGGAACTATGGAGGGTTTTTAGTGGCATTACTTTGAGGAGATTATTTTCACATTGGGAGATAAATGAAGGTAAATACACTAGTAGAAGTGAAATCTTCTACAACAAGTGAAAAAATAAATTTTAAAGCCCTCACAAAGTAAAGTGAAACTTTTGTTTGCTTAGAAAATAAATGGAAAATGTATGAGTAAAAAGCCTTCATGGTAAAAGAATTTTCAGCTATGAATGAGTGGAATTTTCTATAGTAGAATGAAGAAAAATGAAAAGGATTTTCATAGTAAAAAAAATATATTTTCAATGGAAGGTGCACGGGAAATATTTTATTGGCTGATAAAATATTTTAAATATCTTCCCAAGTAAAAAAAAAATATTGAAACTTGCAATTAAAGGTAAAAGGTAATTACACATGTGAAAGGGATTTTTATAGGAAAATGATGAGAGAGAGTAAAGGATTTTCATGAAGGGATGCTATTTATCTACAAATAGAATATTCTTTCAGTTGCATAGAAGGGAAAATGATGAAAAATGAAGTCTTCCAAAAGGAGAATATTTTCTCTTGCAGGGAAATTCAAGCATGAAGCGGGAAGAAAAGGCATTAGAGATCAAGAAAATTGAAGATGCTAGGTGTGTTTCATGGATGTAGTTTTAGGGTTTCTTCTTCTTCTATTTCTTTTTTCTTTATCTCTTTTGTATTGGTTTTAAAATTATGAATTAGGTGAATAAGGTACAATAGTGTTTAGTTTGAGTTGTAAATGGAGTATACAAAATGTGACAATTGGGTTTTTGTGAGCAAATTTTAGCTAGTTTGTATAGAAATATATTACTTTCGTGAAATTGTCTCTTGATTGTAATCTTTAAATCATATGAATTCAATATATCAAGGTATTTTTGGGTTTGTCATTGCATCTTTCTTGTGATTGTTTTGTTTGGCTAGGGTTCTCTTTCAAGTAAAGAATTAAATTGCTTTGATTAGATAACTATGATTTAGAGTGCACAACTGGGATTGATAAGTAGAATTTTATGAAAAATATGAGTGGATTTGTTAATGTAATGCATTAACATATTTTAAATCTATTAGATGAACCTAGTTGTTGATAGGATCTTTGTTATAGTTTTATATTTGATTCCATGGCCCATGATTAGGCACTGATTTGTCCCAGAGCCTAAGACATTTTCAGAAGCAATCTAAATCATTTTAAATCTCTATTGCTTTGGTCCTTTTTCTTGTTGTTTAAATTATTTTTGTTCTTTGTATCTTTATGAAGTTTGAAAGAATGTAGAGGATAAATTTACGAGAATCTTATCTGTTGACCCTCTATGTGTGAGATGAAGATATATAAATTATTTTTTCTCAACAATTTTCAATGAAAATGAGATTATGCTCCAACCTAGTAGAATTCACAATACCCATTACTCATATATCTGAGAACCATCCACTTACATAGGTCTGTAGTTTTTTTCTTGACAAGTTTATCATATGCTTGGACCTACAATTAGGAATGCCCTCCTGAGTCTCATGGAGCTCAAAGTGTAGAATCCTTTCATAGCCTTATTCATTGGATTTTCTTGTCTTCAACCTATTGATAGTGCATATTCCTTGTCTTAAATATTGTATCCCCTAGTTTAGGCATTGTGTTTATCCTTAGGGTTAAAGGTTGCAAGAAAAAGGACCAGCATGTTATATATATATATATAGACACACACACACAAATAGATATATATATACACATATATATACATACATATATATATATATATATATATATATATATATATATATATTGGCAGGTACATGAAGTTGGGTTACACTTTTGTGGCCAATTCTAAAAAATAAATTTCAAAATGACATAACACGAGTGTGTTATAATGCGCTTGTGTTATGCCATTTTAAAAGCAAAGAAAAAAGTGAAATTATTCATTTTCTATTGTCTGTTTTTTTGTTCTGCTAGTGGCCAGAAACCCTCATTTTCACGCTCGCATTCTAGGAGGAGGAATTCTACAAAATTCATCAACAATAGTTGTTTTTTCTTTACAAAGATGGCACCACGATGATGAAGAGGTGTGGGAGGTAAGTATTGTTTTCTATTTGTTTTCAATTTCTTAGTTTCAAGTTGATTTTTTTTGTTTTAGGTTAGATTTGATTTTAAAAAAAAAATTGTAGGAGATGCAAATGATCCTAAAAA
Source organism: Sequoia sempervirens (assembly GCA_007258455.2). Classification (NCBI taxonomy): domain Eukaryota; kingdom Viridiplantae; phylum Streptophyta; class Pinopsida; order Cupressales; family Cupressaceae; genus Sequoia; species Sequoia sempervirens. The sequence goes on from VDFB02075321.1 coordinate 12,685,383, forward strand.
TACTCAAAATCCTCAAAAAGAAGAGGAGGAAAATAAAATCAACCTCCCCCACCAATCACTCAACACCCCTCTAACACTAAAAAAAAATTGAGAAGTGAAATTGAGAACAACAAAAAATAAATTGAGGATTTTATCAGTAGGTTGAGTGATCCAAATGCTTCAACCACCGAAAGAATGACCCTAGAAAATTCATTGAAAGAGATGTTAAAAAATGTAGATTCAATTACCCAACAAATAACTATATGGCAAGATAGGAGGCAGGCAACTAGGGCATATTATGCAGATAAACTATCATATAAACAAGTAAAAGATTTAAAAATTACTAAAGGTGATTTGTGCTCTTTATTCACTTACCCTAGAATACATAAAAATATTAGCCTCAATGTGAAGAGGTTTCCTATTCATTGGTGCCACCACCAAGAGATTAGGAATAGTTTTTATGATAGTTGGTACTTGGTCTTTGATTACCCACCGTGCAAGAATTGTGAAGTCCCCAAATATTTTCTTAGGAAACTATATAGTGAGTTCGTATTGAACCAAATCCCAAATTATTTTGATATAAGGGAGTTCTAGGGGAGAGGTGGGGGATCGGCTTAGGGTAGGCCCGGTGCACAGCCGGATCCTACATGGAAAGGGAGATGACATCTCGCTAGGCTGCCTCCTGAGCACATTGTTATGCCTATCATTGCGAAGGAGAGTGTCAGCATAGAGACATTGTAGTTGATCAACACTTTGACCTAGAGTGTCATCCATCATACTAGCCCTATTGTATAGCACCATCCGAGAAAGTCTTCAGGTGGTGGCCTTCGAACCCATGTGTATCAATCTTGTGGGGAAACTTGTTCATATGACCCCACCAACACTCAGGAGGATGCTACACATGATTTGTATGTTGCTATGTAGGATTTGTATGCATCTACAAGGATGGAGAGGATGACTGGAATTTTGCATCATGCATATGGCATTGATACTCAGGTAAAATTTGTCATGTTCATTGAATTTAATTTATTAAATTTCAATTCTAAAATGCAAGATTAACTAATTTAGTTATATTATTTTAATAAAATTGGAGGGTCACAATGTTGAGACTGGATACAGTAGTCCTCCACCTACTTATTTATGTAGTACACCTATCATTGGGGTATGTAAGTAGTAAACAATTATAAATTTATTACATGTTAATAACATTGTTTTACAAATGGTATTTTAATATGTGATTTTGGATGTTGAATAGGCTAATATTGGAGGTTTCAAGAAAACACCTCCTAGTTCCAGTGGATTTACTCAAACATACATGGAGGTAATATAATAAAGAGAACTTAACTAATGAATTCTACTAAATATATTTGTGTAGTTTATATTCATATTGTTGGTTATGTTGCATTACGCATCATTAAAACTTAAAGCATTACATCAAATTCCATAACTAATAACTAAATGTTGATAGATGAAAAATTTTCAACTGTACAATATAGTTGTTTAGAAAGTTAACATAGGAAGCACAATGCAATTACTTCGCATGGAGGCATGTTCTTGCAAAGGTGCACCAACACAACAAACTATGGATGCTTGGAAAAAATCTATGAAACCATAATAGTAAGCAATAGCATAGAAAAGGAAGTTAGTGATGTAGAGCATCATATCAAAACACTCAATCATTAGGGTACATCTAACCCAATTGAATCAGGAGAAGATCAAATTGAATAAGCAACTAAAATTTCTTTCTCTTTCCATCAAACATCACATTGTTTCATTTGCAAACCACAAGGCAATAACAAGCCAACTCATTTCAATACTTTTTCTTATCATCCTCAATCTTTAAACATATTTATCAAAAAAAATGACTGATCCACATAAGAAACCTAATTATAGCCACTAAACAATCCACTCTTTCATTATTCACCAAGGCACCCTTCCACTCAATTTGCTTTACCTAGGAAAAATAACCAAAAACCAATCTTTCATGTTACAACCTATATCTATCAGATCCTAACACACCTTTTTCATCATCAATTTATCTAAATTCAAAGCAAAAACCTGATAAAGAGCTCTGAATCTTTCAATTCCTTAAACAACTCACCAAATTTTCACTTTTACCAACTAGTTCCTCAAGACCAAGATACTACAATCAACCATTTACACATCAATCATTTAATTTGACTTCCAAGACATTAATCACGCCATTTTTTTGACTGAAACAAACCTAGTTCATATCCACATAATACTGTTTTATCAAATTCATAAGTTCTTACATTCAAATTACCATTTCCACTTAGGGACATATTGCTACAACAAATCAAATCATCATGTTTGGCCTCAAGGCCTTCACCAAACCATTCACACACCATAACATATCAAAAGTTCTCAGTATCTTGTAATAAAGAAATTACTAGATTCTTGAATTGTTCGCTAGAAAGGGCTGCTAATTTAGGCCTAAATTACAAATAAAGTGCTAATAGTTTATCACCAAAATACCAAAGGACTGAAAATAGTCATTCATCATTTCACAAAATTGAAGAATCAAACATTTTTAGCGATGAAAAGGCTCCATAAATCACTATTCCAAGAAACCTCTATTTTATGCACAAATCAAGCCCTACAAAGGAGGGTTTATTGCATAAGGTACTTACAGGCCTTAAATAATCCTACCACCACCACAAACACCATGGAAATAGCCTGTATAAGCTTTAGAAACTCACCACCAACCTTCAGGCATGTTTTTTGCATTGAACACCACCCTGAAACCGAAGGAAACTTTGTATTTCCTGTATGATTCAGCAGCCAATCAGAGATTTCTTAATTTCCCTATTCTTCTACACTCACAAATTGCTTAAAAATTTATAAAAACCTTCTATACATTCCATCCCACCAATCTCCTAAATCTACATTGGTGGGATGGTGAATTCAAGCCTTAAATGACCCTCAAAACCCTTGACTGGTTAATCTAATAGATGAAAAAAACCTTGGCTTCTAAATTTGATGGTAAATCTTTAAAAAATCACTAGATGATTGTTAACACTCTGCATAAAGTGAAAAAAAAAATATATAGCCCATGCAAGAACTAAATTCAAGAATGAAACACAGTGAAAATTTAGGAACAAGGAACTTTATTTATTGAAAATGATTAAAGAATACAAAATATGTTCTTCTTCCTGCCTTTTACATTCTTTTATATATATTCCCAATCAGATAATTGCATTTTTAATCTCCCTCATTGATTGAAACTACCTAAACTGCCTTGTGACTTTTAATATCCCATGCTTCTTTTCCTTTTTTCAAATTTTCCCATCTTTAGCAACATTTGGAAATTTTTTTTTTTTGTGACCACCTAAGGACCTTAAATACAATGAAGTAGGTCTTTATATGACCTTTACATGAATTTACAAATGGGCATTCAATCTAGAAAAAAAATTTCCTATGCGAGGTAACTAGTAACCTAGGTGCTCCTACACTAGTTAGTAGTTTGAAAAAATGCCTTGAATAAATGCAGTGTCATGGTGGTGGAATTCCATTCCATCACCACATGAGACCACATTTCTTTGAGACATTTCTTAAAATTTCTCACCACCTTTCCTATGATACCACATTTTTCATACATTTTCACCAAAGCATATTATCAAACTACTCACTTCCTTACAGTTGTTGCTATGGCTAAAAGCCTAAAATAGGTGCTTTCCAACAAACTATATGGATGCTTGGAAAAATATCTATCAAAGCATAATAGTAAGCAATAATACCATAGAGAAGGAAATGATTTTTTTTTTTTAAATGCCTAGAAGAAATGCAGTCTTATGGTGATGGAATTCCATCACGTGGATTTGTTTGTAATGCCATGCCATCACCACGCGACCCCATTTCTTTTGAGGAATTTTTTCAAATAGTTCACTTCCTTCTCTATGCCACCATAGTTATCGTACATGTCTATGAAAGAATTTAATCAAATGGTTCAACAGCTTGCTGCTATGGGTAACTTCAGAAATATATAGTTTAATACTTGTACTCAAAATTTTGTTCATTAGATCTCATACAGTATAAGTCATGACATGGATCGCTATTGTAACTTTTTTGTGATTGAATAATTTTTATTTTTTTTGAGATGTTGGTTGTGGAAACACCTCCAAATACTACGAGGACAATGGATATTGGTGTTTCATCCACTATACAATAATCAATGGCTCTGATAGGGGAGGTATGAGGAAAATTACTAAATTTCAATTTACATTCATTGTTATAGATATTAGTTCTAGTGAAAAATCAAACCATTATTGATTCGTAGTTTAATTTGTATTTGGATGGTTTATACAGGGATTGAGCATGCCTTAGCATCGGTGTGAAAATATTTCCATCGTGGAGAGTGATCATGAGATGGCCGTAAGTGATTATTTTGTTAAATATATCATTTTTTATAATGTAATTTCTATATGTTAATGTCTTTACTTCTTATTGTAACAGTTAAAACTTCACCAAGAGCTAAACTCTAGGAGGAGTAGTAGGAGCACTCCTCGAGCATAGTAGAAATGAGTGACGTATTTATCACCATTGGATAGCCAAACAAAGGGAAAGAATTTATTTCTAGAGCATGGAGAGAAATGAATTTTGATTCCAGAGCCCTTTGTTGTATGCCTAGACATGGCAATTTTGTACATATTTTGTATTAGATATATTTGACATTGTATGCCTATATGGCATTCTTGTAAGCCTGTATGGCTATTTTGTAACTATATTTTATACTTATATCGACATATATTGATGTATGCATACATGGCTATTTGGTTAATACAAATCTTTTTTATTGATGGTGTCCATATTTGAATTATAAATTCATGGTTCAATACATATGAGTTACGTATTCAAGTGTATACTTTACAACTTACGTGTATACTTTTTGACTTACGTGTGTTCCAATGTATACTTTTTGACTTACATGTTTTCATGTGTATACCTTGTATTCGTGCATATACTTTGTATTAAGTCGTGTATACCATTTATTCATGTGTATAATTCAAGGCATACATGTTTGTGACTACTTGTGCTTCCCTTATACATGTAAATGCTTGACTTATTCACATGTATACTTATTAATTGGTTAGCCCTAGAATTGATCATTATTGTCCTTCATGGTTTGTCTTGAATAAATTAATTGATTGATAGTAAACAACTAAGTATCTAAAAGAAAAAAACATGTTTTCAATTAGTATTCCATGAAATGATTGATAAAAAGATTCCAATTTATATTTAATTCTTTGATTGGAACAACTAAATTAAGCAAAGGATACATAATGTTCATGTAACACTTGTGAAACATAATATTCAGAGTAGATGAAGTAGTCAACTTCTTGACACATTATCTATGTTACTTGGTTCTTCTATTTTAGCCTTGGTTCTGGTTCTGGTTCACTCAAGTGGTGTGGGTCTTGGTTTAGTTCACCTATGGGTTCAACTAGGGTCCTTCATTTTTGGGTCTAGTTCGCCCAAGCCGAACCCAAGAGAACCTAGGAAAAACCCAAATAGAACCCAAGAAAACCAAGAAAAAACCCGCGTGCCTAGGCATCCAAAAAAGTCTTTTTTTGAACATTTTTTTAATGTTTTATGGAGTTTGACTTTGACCCACACCCAAGGGAATGCTAAAAGTGACGTCTAAATCACTTCAAACACCTTAACTACCTCATTCTTATTCATTTGTTTTGAAAACAATCATTTTAATTCCAAGAGGCTAAGCTTTCATTTTTTCTTGCTAGATTGAAAGCGGATTGTGACACAACTTTCTTTTTTCAAAAAATGTTTTGCATCATTAAACTGAGAATTTATCACACATCTGTAGAGAAACAGAGGAATACTACAAACTAAAACACATTACACTTTTGTTCTCACTAACTTGATGTAATCTCCAACATCTTTCTTCTCTCATGCGAAGAGTTAGAATTGCTTGGCCATTCCTTTGCATCATTCAAGAAGTTTTGCTCTTTTTGACAATGTCAAAAGCATGGCTACATACAGATTAGGCAAAAGAATTTTCCTTTTAGATTAGCAATGCATGTAAGTTTGAAAAAGCATCTTTGATATTACAAAAAGATATATTTTTATACCATAGCAGCAAAAAGTTTTGGGGAAAAAATCGGCAAACCAAAAGTATAAGATTTTTTGAAAAAATCGAGAAAAAGTCTAGAAAAAATTTAAAATAAAAATCAGATTTTAAAAAAAGGCGAAGAAAAGTAGAACAAGAGATAAATTTATTTTTTTTAAATGTAAAGGCGTTTCCATATCATAGACATATAGAGAGAAAATAAAATAAAGAGTTTAACTAATAAATTGTAAAAAATAGATTTTTGTAGTTTATATTCATATCATTGATTACATTGCATTGCACATCTTTCAAACTCAAAGCATTGTTTCACATTGCATAACTAATAAAGTTAGATTTTGATAGATGAAAAAATTTCAGTTACAATATAGTTTTTACAAATTCAACCGAAGCAGTTATGCAATTACTTCACATTGCACAACTAATTACTAGGAGCAACTACCAATTGCATTTGCTTGTCATGGAATTCTATGAGACAACATTTCTTTGAGGCATTTTTTCAAATAGTTCACTTCCTTGTCTATACTACCACATTTTTTATACATGTCTACCAAAGCATTTTTTTCAAATAGTTCACTGCCTTGTTGCTATGGCTGAAATCCTGAAACAAGTGCTTTCGAACAAGCTATCGATGCTTGGAAAAAATCTATCAAAAGCATAATAGTAAGTAATATCATAGACAAGGAAGTGAAATATTTGAAAAAATGCCTCAAATAAATGAGGTCTCATGGTGATGGAATGCCATGACAATAAAATGCTTTGATTGTCATGGCATTCCATCACAATTAAACCTCATTTCTTTGAGGCATTTTTTCAAAGAGTTCACTGCCTTGTCTATGCTAACATATTTTTCATACACAGCTATCAAAGAATTTTATCAAACAGCTCATTGCTTTGTTGCTATGGCTAAAGCCTAAAATAGGTGCTTTCAAACAAGCTATGGATGCTTGGAAAAAATCTATCATAGCATAATAGTAAGCAATAACATAGACAAGGAAATGAACTGTTTGAAAAAAAAAGCCTCAAAGAAATGTGGTCTTATGGTGATGGAATGCCATGACAAGAAAATTGCTATGGATTTTCATGGCATTCCATCACCATGAGACCACATTTCTTTGAGGCATTTTTTCAAATAGTTCACTTCCTTGCTAATATGGCTAAAATCCTAGAAAATAGGTGCTTCCAAACAAGCTATGGATGCTTGGAAAAAATCTATCAAAGTATAATAATAAGCAATAGCATAGACAAGGCAATGAACTGTTTGAAAAAAAAACCTCAAAGAAATGTGGTCTCAATGGTGATGGAATGCCATGGAAATCCATAGGAATTTTATTGTCATGGCATTCATCATGCCATTCCATCACCATGAAACCACATTTCTTTGAGGCATTTTTTTAAACAGTTCACTGCCTTGTCTACGCTACCACATTTTTCATACATGTCTACCAAAGCATTTTATCAAACAATTCACTATCTTGCTGCTATGGCTAAAATCCTAAAAAAATTACCTTCAAACAAGCTATGGATGCTTGGAAAAAATCTATCAAAGCATTATTTTTTGGAACAAGCTATGGTCTCATGGTTTTTTTTCACGTGAAAATCAGCGTGATTTTATTCACATTTTTTTTGGCAATTTTGCTGCTTTAAATGACATTCAAGTTTATGGTGCTTTTGTTGTTTATATGATGATATGTGATATTAGAATCCTCATTCATGCTTCTAGGTTGCATAGATATATATTTTGTTTTTACATGTTTTTTGTACCAACAAACCCAAAACGAACTTAACCCCCCTCCAAAATTTTTTGGCCAAACCGGTGAACCAAACCCTCAAACCTGAACCTCAAAACCTATTCCAACACTCTTCATTCTACCTGCACACAAAATTAATTGACACCCAAATTATATTTCCCCTTGAATTTACCCACGTTTACTCCCTCAAACCTCTTTTTTTCATTCAAAACACTTGTTTTCCCAACTAGGGCATGTCATGCCATAGCATACTTTTGACCTCCCCTATCATTGCAAACATTTTGAACACATCAAAATCCACAATCTCACCCTATTTACAAACTATTTTAACTTATTTTCAAGCAATTTGTTCTTTTCACCTCTTCTAGCCTTGCTTTTAAGGAGCCAAGATTTTGAATTTTCAATAGGGGCAGGTTTAGTAATCTCTTCCAATGCCCTTACTAATGCTATTTTTTAATTACTACTCCCTATCCCACTTACATCAGGCCCATATCACCAAGACACAACCTGAACAATAGGTGGAATGGCCTATTTCAACATACTACGTGCTCAAACCCTTACGAGATCGATCCGGTTGAACATAGCTCAGAGCGATTCCACATGTTTTGGTGAGAAAGAGGACCATGCCTAATATAAACATGCCTATTAAGACATGTTGGAATAGTCCATTTGGTAACACGATTTGTAGAATGAAAGTTGAACCACCTTGCAACTTTCCACTGCTTGCATTTGACACTTTTTCCATCAACTGAAAATTGGACACAACGGGAAAACCACTTCGAGATAATGAAAACTGAGAGAGGTTATTGTAGAGGGGTCCAACATGATCCTATTGGATTAGACAAGAAGTTTCTAAGCATCACGGTTTTTGAGTAACCTCATGATGAAATTTGCAGCCATTTTTCCCTTTTGACCCGTAAGGGATCGATCCGGTTGAACGTAGCTCGGAGTGATTCCGCATCTTTGGGTGTGAAAGAGGACCATGCTTAGCATAAACATGCCTATTTGGATGCATTGGAAGAGTCCATTTGGTCACACGAGTTTTAGAACAAAAGTTGCACCACTTTGCAACTTTCCACTACTTGTATTTGACACTTTTTCCATTAACTAAAAACTGGACACCACGGGAAAACCACTCTGAGATAATGAAAACTGAGACAGGTTATTGTAGAGAAGCCCAATGCAATCCCATATGATTAGATGAGAATTTTCTAAGCGTCACGGTGTCTGAGTAACCTCACGCTAAAGTTTGCAACCATTTTACCCCTTGGAGCCTTAAGGGATCGATCCGGTTGAATGTAGCTTAGAGTGATTCCATGTGATTGGGTGTGAAAGAGGACCATTCCTACCATCAACATGCCTATTTGAATGCATTGGAATAGTTCATTTGGTCACATGAGTTGCAGAACAAAAGTTGAACCAGTTTGCAACTTTCTAGTGCTTCCATTTGACACTTTTTCCATCAACTAAAAACTGGACCCCATGGGAAAATCACTCCGAGATAGCAAAAATCGAGAGATTTTATTGTAGAGGGGACCAACACAATCCCATAGGATTAGATGAGAAATTTTTAAGCATCATTGTGTTCGAGTAACCTCATGCTCAAGTTTGCAGCCATTTTTCCCTTTACACCCTTAAGGGATCGATCTGGTTCAACGTAGTTCAGAGTGATTCCGAGTGTTTGGGTGCAAAAGAGGACCATTCCTAGTGTAAAAATTTCTATTCAGATGCATTGGAATAGTCTGTTTGGTCACAAATTACAAAATGAAAGTTGCACCACTTTGAAACTTTCCACTGCTTTCATTTGACACTTTTTCCATCAACTGAAAACTGGACACCACGAGAAAACCACTCCATGATAATGAAAAATGAGAGAGGTTATTGTAGAGGGACCCAACCTAATCCCATAGGATCAAACAAGAATTTTCTAAGCATTATGGTGTTTGAGTAACCTCATGCTAAATTTTGCAACCATTTTTCCCTTTGGAGCCTTAAGGGATTGATCTGGTTGAACGTAGCTCAGAGCGATTCTGCGTGTTTGGGTGAAAAATAGGACCATCACTAGCATAAAAATGCCTATTCAGATGCATTGGAATAGTCCATTTGGTTACACGAATTGTAGAACGAAAGTTGCACCATCTTGCAACTTTCCACTACTTGCATTTGACACTTTTTCCATCAACTAAAAACTACACACCACAGGAAAACCACTTCAAGATAATGAAAACCAAGAGATATTATTGTCTAGGGGCCCAACACGATCCCATAGGATTAGATGAGATGTTTCTAAACATCACGGTGTCTGAGTAACCTCATGTTGAAGTTTGCAACCATTTTTCCCTTTGGAGTCTTAAGGGATCGATCCGATTGAACGTAACTCGAAACAATTTTGCATGTTTGGGTGCGAAAAAGGACCATGCCTAGCATAAAAATTCCTATTTAGACACATTGGAATAGTCTATTTGGCCACACAAGTTGCAGAATGAAAGTTGCATCACCTTGCAACTTTCCACTGCTTGCATTGACACTTTTTCCATCAACTGAAAACTGGACACTAAGGGAAAACCACTCTGAGGTAATGAAAACCCAAAGTGGTTATTTTAGTTGGGTCCAACACAATCCCATAGGATCGGATGAGACATTTCAAAGTGTCATGGTGTCTGAGTAACCTTATGCTGAAGTTTACAACCATTTTTCTCTTTGGACCCTTAAGGGATCAATCTGGTTGAAGATAGCTTGAAGCGATTCTGCATGTTTGGGTGTGAAAGAGGACCATTCGTAGCATAAAAATTCCTATTTGGATGTGTTGGAATAGTTTGTTTGGTCACATGAGTTGCAAAATGAAAGTTGCACCACTTTGTAACTTTTTTTTGCTTGCCTTTGACACTTTTTCCATCAACTGAAAAGTGGAAACCATGAGAAAACCACTCTAAGATAACAAAAACCGAGAGAGGTTATTATATATGGCCCCAACTCAATCCCATAGGTTTATACAAAGATTTTGTAAGTGCCACGGTATCCTAGTAATATGCCATCAAAGATTGCTACCCTTTTGCACTTTGGGATTTAATATTTCATTGAATTGTACAGTTTCGTACAAGGTGATTGTGCTTTGTTTTCGATGTAATTTTTTGGGAAGAAGACTTAAATCTATTTTAGTTTTGGTTTGGTTGGATTTCAAGTGATTTTGTGGATTTTAGAAGCCAATTACTGAGGGTCAGTTTGTATACCTTGTTATAAGGGTTTTAAGTGCATTAAAATGTCATATTAAGCCTTTCACCCACTGTATTCTTCTATAACTCGATGGAAAGGCTTAGTTATAGTTATAAAACATGTGTGCATATTTTTTTGTGCAAGGGAGGTGAATAGAGGGTTTTTAGGTGATGCCCTAGATGTCAAATGGTGCATTTTTTAGTGGAAAATGGTGGTTTACTGCTAGGGTTTGAAGAAATATTTGGGGGTAGAGATATCTCTTGAACTTTTAAGCTTGTGCAGAAGTTTTGAGTATGGGTTTTCAACAAACCCTTTCCTAACTTATAGTCTCCAAATCTCATCAAATGGGCTTATCTTTTAGAGAAGGTTATCCAATGGCCAACCAAACATCAATCAAGCTTTAACATAGACCTTAAGAAAAATTCCCAAGAGATCATACCATGTTTCTTTGTACCATCATTAAGATCCAATAGACCACCTTGCATAAAGGCTACTAAATTAGCCCTATTTACAAAGAGACAACATTTTGAACACTAGATCTTCACTCAAACTCCTGAAATAGTAGTATTTTATGTGTCAAAACCTCCAATTCCATGATTTTTTTTCTAGGTCCAAGACCTCTACACCCCTAATACAACAAACCCTCTATTTCAAGCAAAATACTTAGGGTTTTAATGAAACTCCTATCTCCCACACCTTCCATACCCAAAAAAAGAATCAAACACACTTACCAGACCTTTTTGAATGTGTTTTAGGCTTTGGTTGGCTGTGGGAAGTTTTGAGTATGGGTTTTCAACAAACCCTTTCCTAACTTATAGTCTCCAAATCTCATCAAATGGGCTTATCTTTTAGAGAAGGTCATCCAATGGCCAACCAAACATCAATCAAGCTTTAACATAGACCTTAAGAAAAATTCCCAAGAGATCATACCATGTTTCTTTGTACCATCATTAAGATCCAATAGACCACCTTGCATAAAGGCTACTAAATTAGCCCTATTTACAAAGAGACAACCTTTTGAACACTAGATCTTCACTCAAACTCCTGAAATAGTAGTATTTTATGTGTCAAAACCTCCAATTCCATGATTTTTTTCTAGGTCCAAGACCTCTACAACCCTAATACAACAAACCCTCTATTTCAAGCAAAATACTTAGGGTTTTAATGAAACTCCTATCTCTCGCACCTTCCATACCCAAAAAAAGCATCAAACACACTTACCAAACCCTACACATGTGGTGAATAATACATTACATGGACAATCCTTCTCATATTTTGTCAAAACACCACTTGAAACCCTCATTTTCATCATAAAAATACCCTGTTGCAGCCCTAGAACATCATCCCAAACACTCAGCCTTGACTCCACAACATTATAATCAGGTTAGGTATGTATTTTACAAGTTAGAGGACCCATTCCACAAGTTACAGTAGGCACAAAAAGTGGAATGGGTTGAATTACATCATGAAACCCTTCAATCCAAGAACACTATGAAAGTAGGTAGTAGTAGTAAAAACAAGATAAAATTCTTGCCCCTCCTAAAGTTTGGATCACATCCATTACCTCCACATAAAACTTGATATCCTTGGTCTTCTTGGTTCCCATGCCTTGATATGGTTATGCAAATGAAAATGAAGCAAAGTAATCATCTCCTTCTCCATTGGCTAGAAGAATGCATGCTTAATGTTTTGATACATGATATCAACTCCCTCTTTTTCTCTCATGGTTGAATATTGAAATCCAATATGGTGGGCCTCCAAAGTTCTAGTCATCTTTATTCCTTTTCCACCAAATGTTGGCCTGATCCACACATCTACCGGCCTAATTCACTTTGTTTTTTTAAGCTAAAGTTTCTCTTGAGTCGCCAATGTAGCTCTCTTTTCCTTTTCAAACTCTTCATTTCTACAAATCGTCTCTTGGATTTAATCATCTGTACCACATGGTTGATGTGGTTTGAATCCTTGCATCTAAAGGAAATTTCCTTTACAAAAATACTACTAGGGAATTTCAATGTTGGCACTATAGTTGGTATTAAAGCCGGTACCTGCAACATGAAGAGTGATTATCATTCGTCTTCTACATTAGAGGGTTCATATCCTTGATCTGACTCTTCTGAATTATCAGAATCAAAATCACTAGCAGAGGATTTGAAAGGAACTCCATGAAAACCAAGCTCTCTAAATGGTATATCAAACTCTAGTTCAAAATCTTTTAGATGAGGCTGCTCCCATAGCTCTTACTTGCTTGACAAATCCTTGAAACTATGTATTGATTTTATTTTTCCTATCCCTCTCTTGTTGTTCTTCCTCAATTTCATCAAGATCATTGATGCAATTGGGGGAGGTCCTGCAACACAACTAATCACAAATTCAACAACCAACCAGGTATTAGATCATCAAGTTCTCCATTTCACTCTTTCTCAACCAAATCACACTATTCCCTTGTAGCTTAGGAAACCCACTAAATCAAGTACAAATTATCAACCACACACTTTCATTTCACAATCTAACTCAATTCAAGGACCCATTATTGATATTTTTAACATATCAACATAGCTCCATAAGTTTCTTTGTAACAACTTCAAAACTTGAAATTTCACTCTTTTTAGGCCTCAATTAGGCCACTTTTACAAAGGGTCTATACTCTAAACTTATCAAAACCTTAACAGCTCTAGAGGAAACAATTCTAAGGTGTTAAAACTTTAAAATCCACAATCATATCTCAGTTATACCACCGTACAATAGGTAAACCAAAAAACCCTCTATTGTAGCCTAAACCCTAGGGGTTTATTGAAAATGATACTTCCAAAGCTAACCACAACCTAAAAATTACTCAAAAAAGTGTGATACCCTGCATAAGCTCAAACAATCATAAAACAACACTTCCCTACACAAAACCACAATTTGACTCTTCAAAACCACCTTTTTTCTTAAAGAAAACTCACTTTTACACACATGGGTTTCACACCCATCTCACTTTCAGACCTCCAAAAAACAAAAACATCATTCCCACCCCTTAATAATGTTATTTCAGACCCACTCCTCAAGCTATAGATGCTAAAAAAAGAGGAATGGGTCAAAAAGCCATTTTTATTGACTCAAAACCTTTAAATGTACAAGTTCAGGATGGTTTTAGTAAATTGATGATAAAATGCACAAAATGTTATGGAAAACCTTCTAAATGGATTCAAAAGAAAGATAAATACATATAATATTCAAATATAAACAAATATGTATCAACTAATTGAAATACAAGCCGTACAATCTGCTGCTACAGCTGAAAATATAAAACATTCTGGAAAATTCTAAGTTTTTATTGTTTTTGCTTCTTCAAATCACAAAATCCAACCTTCAATTCGAGTTCTCCATTTTTTTAAACTCTTTCCCACCAGTTAAAAACTGATTCACCTTCCTAATTTACCTTTGAACTAATTTGAATCTTCACATTCCCTCCATCATGCAAATTTTGTAATTTTACAACGTTTGAGTTTGCAAATTTTGCACATTTTTTGCAATTTTAAAACATTTTGCACTTTTTTGAAAAAAAAAACCTCCTAAACACCTAATAAAACTCAAATATGTCTAAATACATAATATAATGGTCTCATAGACCTTATTTTAATACAAAACTCAAAATCCTATATTCTACTCCTTATTTGCCTTGATGAACAAAACCTATTGAATGGTGCTTCTACACCAATCATACATTGACCTTCTTGCCCCTCCTAAAGTTTGGACCACATCCATTACCTCCACATAAGACTTAGAATCCTTGGTCTTCTTGGTTCCCATGCCTTGATATGGTTATGCAAACGAAAATGAAGCAAAGTAATCATCTGCTCCGCTGGCTGGAAGAATGCATGCTTAATGTTTTGATACATGATAACAACTCTCTCATCTACTCTCATGGTTGAATATTGAAATCTATTATGGTGGGCCTCCAGAGTTCCAGTCATCTTTCTTCATCTTCCACCAAATTTTGGCCCGATCCACAAGTCTGGTAGCCTAATTGACTTTTTTTTTTAAAGCTGAAGTTTCTCCAGAGTCACCAGTGTTGCTCTATCTTCCTTTTCAGACTCTTTCATTGCTACAAATCGTCTTTGGGGTAAAAGCACAAAGTTGTGTCACACTTTCAACCAACTTATCAACAAAACTAAATTTAAGTATTTCTAACTAAAAATCAATTTTGGTCAAACATATGATCTAGTAAGATTCATTCTAGCTAAGTTAGATACTTCCACAACTTTTTGAACTAAAATTGTTGGCTAAAAATATAAGGAGCACCACTTTGAGTCTCATTTACCAAAAAATAAAATTATTTGAAAAATTTGAAGTTTCAATAGCTCCTACTAATCTAAATAACTTTCTTTTTTAAATATAAAAAATACCCTTTTGTAGATCCATAAGTGTAGTTTTCAAAAATATATTTATTTTAATAGTTTAAATATTTTATATATATATATTTTTTAATTTTTACTAAAATTAGGTCATCAGCACAAAATATTAGGTTGATTACTATGCCGAGGAAAAATAATAAAACATAATAAAAAAATTGAAAAAAATATGATGCACTAGATAAAAGAATCTATTTTAGGATGGTATAATTTTTTTTCCATTTTACATAAATATTTAATATGAAAGTTGACATCCGATGAAAACAATTGTTTTTTGATTCGCACACATTTTAATATTTATTTCAAAATATATATTTATCAAAATTGGAAAAAAAAAATCCATGCACTAAAATTTCAAGTTATAAATACACACAAAAAATTGAAAGAAAATAAATAAAATTTACTATAAAAAGTTTGACGTCCCATGCAACTTCAATTTTCAGCATTTTATTAGCAACTAAGTTATAGTTTTAATTTATTAAAAACTAGTTTAAAATAATTTTTAATTTTTTTAAAAAACTTACAAACATAAAATATACTAAAAAATACATATTTTACTAGCTTACATCATTAAAAAATTCAAAACATATATGCCACTTTTTAGTGATACAAGTTTAAAAATTGGATTAGCGTTGGCTATTTCCTTTATAAAGTGTGACACAACTTTGTGCTTTTACCCTTTGGTATTTAATCATTTGTACCACATGGTTGATGTGCTTTGAATCCTTGTATCTAAAGGAAATTTCCTCAACATAAATAATACTAGGGAATTTTAATGTTGCCATTTTAGTTGGTATTAAAGCCGATACCTGCAACATTGAAAATTATCCTTATATAGGAATTCCCTCCATCTTGTTGGCTCGTAACACTCTTGATGGTGATTACATGAAATTTGATTTTGATTCCTCTTCTACATTAGATGGAACTCATATGTCCTTGTTTTGACTCTTCTAAATTATCATAATTAGAATCACTAACTTCCATATTCAAAAATTCCCAACCACCATCTTCAATAAATTGGCCACTAGTTCAAGTTCATTCTTCTTTCATAATACTTTCTATCCATGGAGTTTAGCCATTCCTTCATGCCATCAAGTGAAGATTGAGGAATGGAGTCAATGCAGAGTACATCTCCCTTGAAGTATTTCAAAATAATAGCCATATCAAATGCCTTTTTCCCAAGTCATACTCTCTCAAGGGTATGTGCAGGATCATGATGGGCCAAAAAGTGGTGATATGATGGGTATGTGTAGAGTATGTGGCTAGCGACCATTTTTTAAACCAAAATTGATGAAACAAAAAGGGTTTTTAAAGGATATTTTTAGCTTTCCACCAATATAAATTATTATTTACTTTGAATTTAATTAATTATTATTAATTTTCTATTTGAATTACGACTATAAATTCCTGATTGATAGGTTGATTGAAAAACATCTATAGCTTTCAAATGGTATCACATTTTTTGAATTTGAAAAATGTGTCACATTCTATGTTTCGCATACTATAGGATTAAAAAAAAAATGATTGAATTTCATGAAGTTTTGACCAAGTTAAGGTGGTCAGACATATGATTTTTAATATTTTTAAAATTTGTAATAAAAGATTCATAATTAATTATTTACTTGGAAAAAAATTACAAAAAAATATGCATCACATTTAGACATGAGTCCTATACTTATATCTAAAATATTATAAAAAAATATTATCATTTTATTGTGGATAGGGTGGTCAGACAGACATCTACTTCTTATTTTTTCCCCGAAATTTGAGTACTACTATATTGAAATTTCAAATTTTCACCAAATAGATTTTGTTTTTAAAAAAACCTAGTAGTTTAGAAACTACATTAAATTTTCTATGCATTCTATTCTTACATATTTTTTAAATAATATAGATAACTTATTCAAATTTTTATGGCAAGTTTCCTTACTCTAATTTTTTTGAATTTTTTGCCACTTAAGGGTCTATTTTTTCCATGTTGATCTTGCACATTCCTTGAAGGTTAACAATCTCAATCTTGAACTAATAGTGATTACTAAGAAAGGTAATTCCACCAACTCTATCAAATATTTTACCATAGGAACAATAAAAGCAGAGGCTTTGAAAGGAACTCCATGAAAACCAAGCTCTCTAAATGGTATATCAAACTCTTAGATCTCATTCTTGCACATTTACAACCAAATTCAAAGACTTTCCTTCAAAAGACTGCAAATTCATCTACTAGCTTGCCAATTTGGTAAAATTGGAAATGTAGTGCTCTGTTTGAAAAAATGGTTCCAAGAAATGGGGTCGCATGGTGATGTAAATCACTAGGCGACCCCATTTATTGGAATCATTTTTTCAAACAGGCCAATTTAGGATGCCAATTTCACCCTCTAGCTTGCCAATTCAGTGAAATTGGCATCATGAATTGGCCTATTTGAAAAAATGGGTCCAAGAAATGGGGTCTCTCGGTGATGTAAATCACCAGGAGACCCCATTTCTTGGACCCATTTTTTCAAACAGGCCACTACATTGCCAATTTCACTAAATTGGCAAGCTAGTCGGTGAAACTCGCATCCTAAATTGGCCTGTTTGAAAAAATGGGTCCCAGAAATGGGGTCTCCCAGTGATGTACATCACTGTACATCACCGGGAGACCCCATTTATTGGACCCATTTTTTCAAACAGGCCACTACATTGCCAATTTCGCCAAATTGGCAAGCTAGTGGGTGAAATTGGCATTGTAAATTGGCTTGTTTGAAAAAATATTCACCTAGAGACCCCATTTCTTGGACTAGTTTTAACAAGCAGGCCAAGTTAGGATGCCAAT
>VDFB02075321.1:12703734-12719415 GCA_007258455.2 Sequoia sempervirens
GTCAATCTTGTGGGGAAACTTGTTCATATGACCCCACCAACACTCAAGAGGATGCTACGTAGGATCTGTATGTTGCTATGTAGGATTTTTAAGCATCTACAAGGATGGAGAGGATGATTGGCATTTTGCATCATGCATATGGCATTGATACTGTGTAAAAGTTTTCATGTTCATTGAATTTAATTTATTAAATTTCAATTCTGAAATGCAAGATTAACTAATTTAGTTTTATTATTTTAATAAAATTGGAGGGTCACAATGTTGAGACTGGATACAGTAGTCCTCCACCTACTTATTTATGTAAATAATCTATCATTGGGTTATGTAAGTAGTAAACAATTATAAATTTATTGCCGTTAATAACATTGTTTTATCATCGGTATTTTTAATATGTGATTTTGATGTTGAATAGGCTATTGAGGTTTCAAAGAAACATCTCCTAGTTCCAAAGTGGATTCACTCAGTGGATTTACTCAAACATACACAAAGGTAATAGAAAACTTAACTAATGAATTCTACTTAATAGATTTGTGTGGTTTATATTCATATTGTTGGTTATGTTGCATTACGCATCATTCAAACTCAAAGCATTACTTCAAATTCCATAACTAATAACTAGATGTTGATAGATGAAAAAATTTCAATTGTACAATAAAGTTGTTTAGAAAGTTAACATAGGAAGCACAATGCAATTGCTTCACATGGAGGCATGTGCTTGCAAAGGTGCACCAACATGACAAACTATGGATGCTTGGAAAAAATATATGAAACCATAATAGTAAGCAATAACATAGACAAGGTAGTTAGTGATGTAGAGCATCATATCAAAACACTCAATCATTAGGGTACATCTGACCCAATTGAATCAGGAGAAGATCAAATTGAATAAGCAACTAAAATTTCTTTCTCTTTCCATCAAACATCACATTGTTTCATTTGCAAACCAGAAGGCAACAACAAGCCAACTCATTTCAATACTTATTCTTATCATCCTCAATCTTTAAACATATTTATCAGCAAAAATGACTGATCCACACAAGAAACCTAATTA
Source organism: Sequoia sempervirens (assembly GCA_007258455.2). Lineage (NCBI taxonomy): Eukaryota > Viridiplantae > Streptophyta > Pinopsida > Cupressales > Cupressaceae > Sequoia > Sequoia sempervirens. The sequence continues at coordinate 12,704,786 of VDFB02075321.1, forward strand.
TAGCCACTAAACAATCCACTCTTTCATTATTCACCAAGGCACCCTTCCACTCAATTTGCTTTACCTAGGAAAAATAACCAAAAACCAATCTTTCATGTTACAACCTATATCTATCAGATCCTAACACACCTTTTTCATCATCAATTTATCTAAATTCAAAGCAAAAACCTGATAAAGAGCTCTGAATCTTTCAATTCCTTAAACAACTCACCAAATTTTCACTTTTACCAACTAGTTCCTCAAGACCAAGATACTACAATCAACCATTTACACCTCAATCATTTCATCTGACTTCCAAGACATTACTCACATCATGTTTTTGACTGAAACAAACCTGGTTCATATCCACATAATACTGATTTATCAAATTCATAAGTTCTTATGTAGTCAAATTACCATTTCCACCTAGGGACATATTGCTACAACATATCAAATCATCATGTTTGGCCTCAAGGCCTTCACCAAACCATTCACACACCTTTGATATCTTCACATTGATGGTTCTATGCCAAAATAAACATTTAAATCTTTGTATTTACAAAATTACACACTTTTACAGTCTTACCACCATTTTGCTTGTAGGTCACATATCCCTTAATCGGTGATTCCTTTCCATTCACTTTGTATATCCACATTCCCAATGTACATTCAGGAGCCTTTTTTAACACATCATAACATATCAAAAGTTCTCAGTAGCTTGTCATAAATAAATTACCAGATTCTTGAATTGTTCGCTGGAAAGGGCTACTAATTTAGGCCTAAATTACAAATAAAGTGCTCATAGTTTATCACCAAAATACCAAAGGACTGAAAATAGTCATTCATCATGTCACAAAACTGAAGAATCAAACATTTTTAGCGACAGAAAGGCTCCATAAATCACTATTCCAAAAAACCCCTATTCTATGCACAAATCAAGCCCTACAAAGGAGGGTTTATTGCATAAGGTACTTACAAACCTTAAATACTCCTACCACCACCACAAACACCATGGAAATAGCCTGCATAAGCTTTAGAAACTCACCACCCACCTTCATGCATGCTTTTGCATTGAACACCACTCTGAAACCATGCTTTCCATGAAGGAAACTTTGTATTTCCTATATGATTCAACAACCAATCAGAGATTTCTTGATTTCCCTATTCCTGTACACTCACAAATTGCTTAAAACATTCTAAAAACCTTCTATACATTCCATCCCACCAATCTCCTAAATCTACATTGGTGGGATGGTGAATTCAAGCCTTAAATGACCCTCAAAACCCTTGACTGGTTAATCTAATAGATGAAAAAAACCTTGGCTTCTAAATTTGATGGTAAATCTTTAAAAAATCACTAGATGATTGTTAACACTCTGCATAAAGTGAAAAAAAAAATATATAGCCCATGCAAGAACTAAATTCAAGAATGAAACACAGTGAAAATTTAGGAACAAGGAACTTTATTTATTGAAAATGATTAAAGAATACAAAATATGTTCTTCTTCCTGCCTTTTACATTCTTTTATATATATTCCCAATCAGATAATTGCATTTTTAATCTCCCTCATTGATTGAAACTACCTAAACTGCCTTGTGACTTTTAATATCCCATGCTTCTTTTCCTTTTTTCAAATTTTCCCATCTTTAGCAACATTTGGAAATTTTTTTTTTTTGTGACCACCTAAGGACCTTAAATACAATGAAGTAGGTCTTTATATGACCTTTACATGAATTTACAAATGGGCATTCAATCTAGAAAAAAAATTTCCTATGCGAGGTAACTAGTAACCTAGGTGCTCCTACACTAGTTAGTAGTTTGAAAAAATGCCTTGAATAAATGCAGTGTCATGGTGGTGGAATTCCATTCCATCACCACATGAGACCACATTTCTTTGAGACATTTCTTAAAATTTCTCACCACCTTTCCTATGATACCACATTTTTCATACATTTTCACCAAAGCATATTATCAAACTACTCACTTCCTTACAGTTGTTGCTATGGCTAAAAGCCTAAAATAGGTGCTTTCCAACAAACTATATGGATGCTTGGAAAAATATCTATCAAAGCATAATAGTAAGCAATAATACCATAGAGAAGGAAATGATTTTTTTTTTTTAAATGCCTAGAAGAAATGCAGTCTTATGGTGATGGAATTCCATCACGTGGATTTGTTTGTAATGCCATGCCATCACCACGCGACCCCATTTCTTTTGAGGAATTTTTTCAAATAGTTCACTTCCTTCTCTATGCCACCATAGTTATCGTACATGTCTATGAAAGAATTTAATCAAATGGTTCAACAGCTTGCTGCTATGGGTAACTTCAGAAATATATAGTTTAATACTTGTACTCAAAATTTTGTTCATTAGATCTCATACAGTATAAGTCATGACATGGATCGCTATTGTAACTTTTTTGTGATTGAATAATTTTTATTTTTTTTGAGATGTTGGTTGTGGAAACACCTCCAAATACTACGAGGACAATGGATATTGGTGTTTCATCCACTATACAATAATCAATGGCTCTGATAGGGGAGGTATGAGGAAAATTACTAAATTTCAATTTACATTCATTGTTATAGATATTAGTTCTAGTGAAAAATCAAACCATTATTGATTCGTAGTTTAATTTGTATTTGGATGGTTTATACAGGGATTGAGCATGCCTTAGCATCGGTGTGAAAATATTTCCATCGTGGAGAGTGATCATGAGATGGCCGTAAGTGATTATTTTGTTAAATATATCATTTTTTATAATGTAATTTCTATATGTTAATGTCTTTACTTCTTATTGTAACAGTTAAAACTTCACCAAGAGCTAAACTCTAGGAGGAGTAGTAGGAGCACTCCTCGAGCATAGTAGAAATGAGTGACGTATTTATCACCATTGGATAGCCAAACAAAGGGAAAGAATTTATTTCTAGAGCATGGAGAGAAATGAATTTTGATTCCAGAGCCCTTTGTTGTATGCCTAGACATGGCAATTTTGTACATATTTTGTATTAGATATATTTGACATTGTATGCCTATATGGCATTCTTGTAAGCCTGTATGGCTATTTTGTAACTATATTTTATACTTATATCGACATATATTGATGTATGCATACATGGCTATTTGGTTAATACAAATCTTTTTTATTGATGGTGTCCATATTTGAATTATAAATTCATGGTTCAATACATATGAGTTACGTATTCAAGTGTATACTTTACAACTTACGTGTATACTTTTTGACTTACGTGTGTTCCAATGTATACTTTTTGACTTACATGTTTTCATGTGTATACCTTGTATTCGTGCATATACTTTGTATTAAGTCGTGTATACCATTTATTCATGTGTATAATTCAAGGCATACATGTTTGTGACTACTTGTGCTTCCCTTATACATGTAAATGCTTGACTTATTCACATGTATACTTATTAATTGGTTAGCCCTAGAATTGATCATTATTGTCCTTCATGGTTTGTCTTGAATAAATTAATTGATTGATAGTAAACAACTAAGTATCTAAAAGAAAAAAACATGTTTTCAATTAGTATTCCATGAAATGATTGATAAAAAGATTCCAATTTATATTTAATTCTTTGATTGGAACAACTAAATTAAGCAAAGGATACATAATGTTCATGTAACACTTGTGAAACATAATATTCAGAGTAGATGAAGTAGTCAACTTCTTGACACATTATCTATGTTACTTGGTTCTTCTATTTTAGCCTTGGTTCTGGTTCTGGTTCACTCAAGTGGTGTGGGTCTTGGTTTAGTTCACCTATGGGTTCAACTAGGGTCCTTCATTTTTGGGTCTAGTTCGCCCAAGCCGAACCCAAGAGAACCTAGGAAAAACCCAAATAGAACCCAAGAAAACCAAGAAAAAACCCGCGTGCCTAGGCATCCAAAAAAGTCTTTTTTTGAACATTTTTTTAATGTTTTATGGAGTTTGACTTTGACCCACACCCAAGGGAATGCTAAAAGTGACGTCTAAATCACTTCAAACACCTTAACTACCTCATTCTTATTCATTTGTTTTGAAAACAATCATTTTAATTCCAAGAGGCTAAGCTTTCATTTTTTCTTGCTAGATTGAAAGCGGATTGTGACACAACTTTCTTTTTTCAAAAAATGTTTTGCATCATTAAACTGAGAATTTATCACACATCTGTAGAGAAACAGAGGAATACTACAAACTAAAACACATTACACTTTTGTTCTCACTAACTTGATGTAATCTCCAACATCTTTCTTCTCTCATGCGAAGAGTTAGAATTGCTTGGCCATTCCTTTGCATCATTCAAGAAGTTTTGCTCTTTTTGACAATGTCAAAAGCATGGCTACATACAGATTAGGCAAAAGAATTTTCCTTTTAGATTAGCAATGCATGTAAGTTTGAAAAAGCATCTTTGATATTACAAAAAGATATATTTTTATACCATAGCAGCAAAAAGTTTTGGGGAAAAAATCGGCAAACCAAAAGTATAAGATTTTTTGAAAAAATCGAGAAAAAGTCTAGAAAAAATTTAAAATAAAAATCAGATTTTAAAAAAAGGCGAAGAAAAGTAGAACAAGAGATAAATTTATTTATTTTAAATGTAAAGGCATTTCCATATCATAGAGATATAGAGAGCAAATAAAATAAAGAGTTTAACTAATAAATTGTAAAAAATAGATTTTTGTAGTTTATATTCATATCGTTGATTACATTGCCTTGCACATCTTTCAAACTCAAAGCATTGCTTCACATTGCATAACTAATAACTAGATTTTGATAGATGAAAAAATTTCAGTTACAATATATTTTTTACAAAGTCAACCGAAGCAGTTATGCAATTACTTCACATTGCACAACTAATTACTAGGAGCAACTACCAATTGCATTTGCTTGTCATGGAATTCTATGAGACAACATTTCTTTGAGGCATTTTTTCAAATAGTTCACTTCCTTGTCTATACTACCACATTTTTTATACATGTCTACCAAAGCATTTTTTTCAAATAGTTCACTGCCTTGTTGCTATGGCTGAAATCCTGAAACAAGTGCTTTCGAACAAGCTATCGATGCTTGGAAAAAATCTATCAAAAGCATAATAGTAAGTAATATCATAGACAAGGAAGTGAAATATTTGAAAAAATGCCTCAAATAAATGAGGTCTCATGGTGATGGAATGCCATGACAATAAAATGCTTTGATTGTCATGGCATTCCATCACAATTAAACCTCATTTCTTTGAGGCATTTTTTCAAAGAGTTCACTGCCTTGTCTATGCTAACATATTTTTCATACACAGCTATCAAAGAATTTTATCAAACAGCTCATTGCTTTGTTGCTATGGCTAAAGCCTAAAATAGGTGCTTTCAAACAAGCTATGGATGCTTGGAAAAAATCTATCATAGCATAATAGTAAGCAATAACATAGACAAGGAAATGAACTGTTTGAAAAAAAAAGCCTCAAAGAAATGTGGTCTTATGGTGATGGAATGCCATGACAAGAAAATTGCTATGGATTTTCATGGCATTCCATCACCATGAGACCACATTTCTTTGAGGCATTTTTTCAAATAGTTCACTTCCTTGCTAATATGGCTAAAATCCTAGAAAATAGGTGCTTCCAAACAAGCTATGGATGCTTGGAAAAAATCTATCAAAGTATAATAATAAGCAATAGCATAGACAAGGCAATGAACTGTTTGAAAAAAAAACCTCAAAGAAATGTGGTCTCAATGGTGATGGAATGCCATGGAAATCCATAGGAATTTTATTGTCATGGCATTCATCATGCCATTCCATCACCATGAAACCACATTTCTTTGAGGCATTTTTTTAAACAGTTCACTGCCTTGTCTACGCTACCACATTTTTCATACATGTCTACCAAAGCATTTTATCAAACAATTCACTATCTTGCTGCTATGGCTAAAATCCTAAAAAAATTACCTTCAAACAAGCTATGGATGCTTGGAAAAAATCTATCAAAGCATTATTTTTTGGAACAAGCTATGGTCTCATGGTTTTTTTTCACGTGAAAATCAGCGTGATTTTATTCACATTTTTTTTGGCAATTTTGCTGCTTTAAATGACATTCAAGTTTATGGTGCTTTTGTTGTTTATATGATGATATGTGATATTAGAATCCTCATTCATGCTTCTAGGTTGCATAGATATATATTTTGTTTTTACATGTTTTTTGTACCAACAAACCCAAAACGAACTTAACCCCCCTCCAAAATTTTTTGGCCAAACCGGTGAACCAAACCCTCAAACCTGAACCTCAAAACCTATTCCAACACTCTTCATTCTACCTGCACACAAAATTAATTGACACCCAAATTATATTTCCCCTTGAATTTACCCACGTTTACTCCCTCAAACCTCTTTTTTTCATTCAAAACACTTGTTTTCCCAACTAGGGCATGTCATGCCATAGCATACTTTTGACCTCCCCTATCATTGCAAACATTTTGAACACATCAAAATCCACAATCTCACCCTATTTACAAACTATTTTAACTTATTTTCAAGCAATTTGTTCTTTTCACCTCTTCTAGCCTTGCTTTTAAGGAGCCAAGATTTTGAATTTTCAATAGGGGCAGGTTTAGTAATCTCTTCCAATGCCCTTACTAATGCTATTTTTTAATTACTACTCCCTATCCCACTTACATCAGGCCCATATCACCAAGACACAACCTGAACAATAGGTGGAATGGCCTATTTCAACATACTACGTGCTCAAACCCTTACGAGATCGATCCGGTTGAACATAGCTCAGAGCGATTCCACATGTTTTGGTGAGAAAGAGGACCATGCCTAATATAAACATGCCTATTAAGACATGTTGGAATAGTCCATTTGGTAACACGATTTGTAGAATGAAAGTTGAACCACCTTGCAACTTTCCACTGCTTGCATTTGACACTTTTTCCATCAACTGAAAATTGGACACAACGGGAAAACCACTTCGAGATAATGAAAACTGAGAGAGGTTATTGTAGAGGGGTCCAACATGATCCTATTGGATTAGACAAGAAGTTTCTAAGCATCACGGTTTTTGAGTAACCTCATGATGAAATTTGCAGCCATTTTTCCCTTTTGACCCGTAAGGGATCGATCCGGTTGAACGTAGCTCGGAGTGATTCCGCATCTTTGGGTGTGAAAGAGGACCATGCTTAGCATAAACATGCCTATTTGGATGCATTGGAAGAGTCCATTTGGTCACACGAGTTTTAGAACAAAAGTTGCACCACTTTGCAACTTTCCACTACTTGTATTTGACACTTTTTCCATTAACTAAAAACTGGACACCACGGGAAAACCACTCTGAGATAATGAAAACTGAGACAGGTTATTGTAGAGAAGCCCAATGCAATCCCATATGATTAGATGAGAATTTTCTAAGCGTCACGGTGTCTGAGTAACCTCACGCTAAAGTTTGCAACCATTTTACCCCTTGGAGCCTTAAGGGATCGATCCGGTTGAATGTAGCTTAGAGTGATTCCATGTGATTGGGTGTGAAAGAGGACCATTCCTACCATCAACATGCCTATTTGAATGCATTGGAATAGTTCATTTGGTCACATGAGTTGCAGAACAAAAGTTGAACCAGTTTGCAACTTTCTAGTGCTTCCATTTGACACTTTTTCCATCAACTAAAAACTGGACCCCATGGGAAAATCACTCCGAGATAGCAAAAATCGAGAGATTTTATTGTAGAGGGGACCAACACAATCCCATAGGATTAGATGAGAAATTTTTAAGCATCATTGTGTTCGAGTAACCTCATGCTCAAGTTTGCAGCCATTTTTCCCTTTACACCCTTAAGGGATCGATCTGGTTCAACGTAGTTCAGAGTGATTCCGAGTGTTTGGGTGCAAAAGAGGACCATTCCTAGTGTAAAAATTTCTATTCAGATGCATTGGAATAGTCTGTTTGGTCACAAATTACAAAATGAAAGTTGCACCACTTTGAAACTTTCCACTGCTTTCATTTGACACTTTTTCCATCAACTGAAAACTGGACACCACGAGAAAACCACTCCATGATAATGAAAAATGAGAGAGGTTATTGTAGAGGGACCCAACCTAATCCCATAGGATCAAACAAGAATTTTCTAAGCATTATGGTGTTTGAGTAACCTCATGCTAAATTTTGCAACCATTTTTCCCTTTGGAGCCTTAAGGGATTGATCTGGTTGAACGTAGCTCAGAGCGATTCTGCGTGTTTGGGTGAAAAATAGGACCATCACTAGCATAAAAATGCCTATTCAGATGCATTGGAATAGTCCATTTGGTTACACGAATTGTAGAACGAAAGTTGCACCATCTTGCAACTTTCCACTACTTGCATTTGACACTTTTTCCATCAACTAAAAACTACACACCACAGGAAAACCACTTCAAGATAATGAAAACCAAGAGATATTATTGTCTAGGGGCCCAACACGATCCCATAGGATTAGATGAGATGTTTCTAAACATCACGGTGTCTGAGTAACCTCATGTTGAAGTTTGCAACCATTTTTCCCTTTGGAGTCTTAAGGGATCGATCCGATTGAACGTAACTCGAAACAATTTTGCATGTTTGGGTGCGAAAAAGGACCATGCCTAGCATAAAAATTCCTATTTAGACACATTGGAATAGTCTATTTGGCCACACAAGTTGCAGAATGAAAGTTGCATCACCTTGCAACTTTCCACTGCTTGCATTGACACTTTTTCCATCAACTGAAAACTGGACACTAAGGGAAAACCACTCTGAGGTAATGAAAACCCAAAGTGGTTATTTTAGTTGGGTCCAACACAATCCCATAGGATCGGATGAGACATTTCAAAGTGTCATGGTGTCTGAGTAACCTTATGCTGAAGTTTACAACCATTTTTCTCTTTGGACCCTTAAGGGATCAATCTGGTTGAAGATAGCTTGAAGCGATTCTGCATGTTTGGGTGTGAAAGAGGACCATTCGTAGCATAAAAATTCCTATTTGGATGTGTTGGAATAGTTTGTTTGGTCACATGAGTTGCAAAATGAAAGTTGCACCACTTTGTAACTTTTTTTTGCTTGCCTTTGACACTTTTTCCATCAACTGAAAAGTGGAAACCATGAGAAAACCACTCTAAGATAACAAAAACCGAGAGAGGTTATTATATATGGCCCCAACTCAATCCCATAGGTTTATACAAAGATTTTGTAAGTGCCACGGTATCCTAGTAATATGCCATCAAAGATTGCTACCCTTTTGCACTTTGGGATTTAATATTTCATTGAATTGTACAGTTTCGTACAAGGTGATTGTGCTTTGTTTTCGATGTAATTTTTTGGGAAGAAGACTTAAATCTATTTTAGTTTTGGTTTGGTTGGATTTCAAGTGATTTTATGCATTTTAGAAGCCAATTACTGAGGGTCAGTTTGTATACCCTATTTTAAGGGTTTTAAGTGCATTAAAATGTCATATTAAGCCTTTCACCCACTGTATGCTTCTATAACTCGATGGAAAGGCTTAGTTATAGTTATAAAACATGTGTGCATAGTTTTTGTGCAAGGGAGGTGAATAGAGGGTTTTTAGGTGATGCCCTAGATGTCAAATGGTGCATTTTTTAGTGGAAAATGGTGGTTTACTGCTAGGGTTTGAAGAAATATTTGGGGGTAGAGATATCTCTTGAACTTTTAAGCTTGTGCAGACCTTTTTGAATGTGTTTTAGGCTTTGGTTGGCTGTGGGAAGTTTTGAGTATGGGTTTTCAACAAACCCTTTCCTAACTTATAGTCTCCAAATCTCATCAAATGGGCTTATCTTTTAGAGAAGGTCATCCAATGGCCAACCAAACATCAATCAAGCTTTAACATAGACCTTAAGAAAAATTCCCAAGAGATCATACCATGTTTCTTTGTACCATCATTAAGATCCAATAGACCACCTTGCATAAAGGCTACTAAATTAGCCCTATTTACAAAGAGACAACCTTTTGAACACTAGATCTTCACTCAAACTCCTGAAATAGTAGTATTTTATGTGTCAAAACCTCCAATTCCATGATTTTTTTCTAGGTCCAAGACCTCTACAACCCTAATACAACAAACCCTCTATTTCAAGCAAAATACTTAGGGTTTTAATGAAACTCCTATCTCTCGCACCTTCCATACCCAAAAAAAGCATCAAACACACTTACCAAACCCTACACATGTGGTGAATAATACATTACATGGACAATCCTTCTCATATTTTGTCAAAACACCACTTGAAACCCTCATTTTCATCATAAAAATACCCTGTTGCAGCCCTAGAACATCATCCCAAACACTCAGCCTTGACTCCACAACATTATAATCAGGTTAGGTATGTATTTTACAAGTTAGAGGACCCATTCCACAAGTTACAGTAGGCACAAAAAGTGGAATGGGTTGAATTACATCATGAAACCCTTCAATCCAAGAACACTATGAAAGTAGGTAGTAGTAGTAAAAACAAGATAAAATTCTTGCCCCTCCTAAAGTTTGGATCACATCCATTACCTCCACATAAAACTTGATATCCTTGGTCTTCTTGGTTCCCATGCCTTGATATGGTTATGCAAATGAAAATGAAGCAAAGTAATCATCTCCTTCTCCATTGGCTAGAAGAATGCATGCTTAATGTTTTGATACATGATATCAACTCCCTCTTTTTCTCTCATGGTTGAATATTGAAATCCAATATGGTGGGCCTCCAAAGTTCTAGTCATCTTTATTCCTTTTCCACCAAATGTTGGCCTGATCCACACATCTACCGGCCTAATTCACTTTGTTTTTTTAAGCTAAAGTTTCTCTTGAGTCGCCAATGTAGCTCTCTTTTCCTTTTCAAACTCTTCATTTCTACAAATCGTCTCTTGGATTTAATCATCTGTACCACATGGTTGATGTGGTTTGAATCCTTGCATCTAAAGGAAATTTCCTTTACAAAAATACTACTAGGGAATTTCAATGTTGGCACTATAGTTGGTATTAAAGCCGGTACCTGCAACATGAAGAGTGATTATCATTCGTCTTCTACATTAGAGGGTTCATATCCTTGATCTGACTCTTCTGAATTATCAGAATCAAAATCACTAGCAGAGGATTTGAAAGGAACTCCATGAAAACCAAGCTCTCTAAATGGTATATCAAACTCTAGTTCAAAATCTTTTAGATGAGGCTGCTCCCATAGCTCTTACTTGCTTGACAAATCCTTGAAACTATGTATTGATTTTATTTTTCCTATCCCTCTCTTGTTGTTCTTCCTCAATTTCATCAAGATCATTGATGCAATTGGGGGAGGTCCTGCAACACAACTAATCACAAATTCAACAACCAACCAGGTATTAGATCATCAAGTTCTCCATTTCACTCTTTCTCAACCAAATCACACTATTCCCTTGTAGCTTAGGAAACCCACTAAATCAAGTACAAATTATCAACCACACACTTTCATTTCACAATCTAACTCAATTCAAGGACCCATTATTGATATTTTTAACATATCAACATAGCTCCATAAGTTTCTTTGTAACAACTTCAAAACTTGAAATTTCACTCTTTTTAGGCCTCAATTAGGCCACTTTTACAAAGGGTCTATACTCTAAACTTATCAAAACCTTAACAGCTCTAGAGGAAACAATTCTAAGGTGTTAAAACTTTAAAATCCACAATCATATCTCAGTTATACCACCGTACAATAGGTAAACCAAAAAACCCTCTATTGTAGCCTAAACCCTAGGGGTTTATTGAAAATGATACTTCCAAAGCTAACCACAACCTAAAAATTACTCAAAAAAGTGTGATACCCTGCATAAGCTCAAACAATCATAAAACAACACTTCCCTACACAAAACCACAATTTGACTCTTCAAAACCACCTTTTTTCTTAAAGAAAACTCACTTTTACACACATGGGTTTCACACCCATCTCACTTTCAGACCTCCAAAAAACAAAAACATCATTCCCACCCCTTAATAATGTTATTTCAGACCCACTCCTCAAGCTATAGATGCTAAAAAAAGAGGAATGGGTCAAAAAGCCATTTTTATTGACTCAAAACCTTTAAATGTACAAGTTCAGGATGGTTTTAGTAAATTGATGATAAAATGCACAAAATGTTATGGAAAACCTTCTAAATGGATTCAAAAGAAAGATAAATACATATAATATTCAAATATAAACAAATATGTATCAACTAATTGAAATACAAGCCGTACAATCTGCTGCTACAGCTGAAAATATAAAACATTCTGGAAAATTCTAAGTTTTTATTGTTTTTGCTTCTTCAAATCACAAAATCCAACCTTCAATTCGAGTTCTCCATTTTTTTAAACTCTTTCCCACCAGTTAAAAACTGATTCACCTTCCTAATTTACCTTTGAACTAATTTGAATCTTCACATTCCCTCCATCATGCAAATTTTGTAATTTTACAACGTTTGAGTTTGCAAATTTTGCACATTTTTTGCAATTTTAAAACATTTTGCACTTTTTTGAAAAAAAAAACCTCCTAAACACCTAATAAAACTCAAATATGTCTAAATACATAATATAATGGTCTCATAGACCTTATTTTAATACAAAACTCAAAATCCTATATTCTACTCCTTATTTGCCTTGATGAACAAAACCTATTGAATGGTGCTTCTACACCAATCATACATTGACCTTCTTGCCCCTCCTAAAGTTTGGACCACATCCATTACCTCCACATAAGACTTAGAATCCTTGGTCTTCTTGGTTCCCATGCCTTGATATGGTTATGCAAACGAAAATGAAGCAAAGTAATCATCTGCTCCGCTGGCTGGAAGAATGCATGCTTAATGTTTTGATACATGATAACAACTCTCTCATCTACTCTCATGGTTGAATATTGAAATCTATTATGGTGGGCCTCCAGAGTTCCAGTCATCTTTCTTCATCTTCCACCAAATTTTGGCCCGATCCACAAGTCTGGTAGCCTAATTGACTTTTTTTTTTAAAGCTGAAGTTTCTCCAGAGTCACCAGTGTTGCTCTATCTTCCTTTTCAGACTCTTTCATTGCTACAAATCGTCTTTGGGGTAAAAGCACAAAGTTGTGTCACACTTTCAACCAACTTATCAACAAAACTAAATTTAAGTATTTCTAACTAAAAATCAATTTTGGTCAAACATATGATCTAGTAAGATTCATTCTAGCTAAGTTAGATACTTCCACAACTTTTTGAACTAAAATTGTTGGCTAAAAATATAAGGAGCACCACTTTGAGTCTCATTTACCAAAAAATAAAATTATTTGAAAAATTTGAAGTTTCAATAGCTCCTACTAATCTAAATAACTTTCTTTTTTAAATATAAAAAATACCCTTTTGTAGATCCATAAGTGTAGTTTTCAAAAATATATTTATTTTAATAGTTTAAATATTTTATATATATATATTTTTTAATTTTTACTAAAATTAGGTCATCAGCACAAAATATTAGGTTGATTACTATGCCGAGGAAAAATAATAAAACATAATAAAAAAATTGAAAAAAATATGATGCACTAGATAAAAGAATCTATTTTAGGATGGTATAATTTTTTTTCCATTTTACATAAATATTTAATATGAAAGTTGACATCCGATGAAAACAATTGTTTTTTGATTCGCACACATTTTAATATTTATTTCAAAATATATATTTATCAAAATTGGAAAAAAAAAATCCATGCACTAAAATTTCAAGTTATAAATACACACAAAAAATTGAAAGAAAATAAATAAAATTTACTATAAAAAGTTTGACGTCCCATGCAACTTCAATTTTCAGCATTTTATTAGCAACTAAGTTATAGTTTTAATTTATTAAAAACTAGTTTAAAATAATTTTTAATTTTTTTAAAAAACTTACAAACATAAAATATACTAAAAAATACATATTTTACTAGCTTACATCATTAAAAAATTCAAAACATATATGCCACTTTTTAGTGATACAAGTTTAAAAATTGGATTAGCGTTGGCTATTTCCTTTATAAAGTGTGACACAACTTTGTGCTTTTACCCTTTGGTATTTAATCATTTGTACCACATGGTTGATGTGCTTTGAATCCTTGTATCTAAAGGAAATTTCCTCAACATAAATAATACTAGGGAATTTTAATGTTGCCATTTTAGTTGGTATTAAAGCCGATACCTGCAACATTGAAAATTATCCTTATATAGGAATTCCCTCCATCTTGTTGGCTCGTAACACTCTTGATGGTGATTACATGAAATTTGATTTTGATTCCTCTTCTACATTAGATGGAACTCATATGTCCTTGTTTTGACTCTTCTAAATTATCATAATTAGAATCACTAACTTCCATATTCAAAAATTCCCAACCACCATCTTCAATAAATTGGCCACTAGTTCAAGTTCATTCTTCTTTCATAATACTTTCTATCCATGGAGTTTAGCCATTCCTTCATGCCATCAAGTGAAGATTGAGGAATGGAGTCAATGCAGAGTACATCTCCCTTGAAGTATTTCAAAATAATAGCCATATCAAATGCCTTTTTCCCAAGTCATACTCTCTCAAGGGTATGTGCAGGATCATGATGGGCCAAAAAGTGGTGATATGATGGGTATGTGTAGAGTATGTGGCTAGCGACCATTTTTTAAACCAAAATTGATGAAACAAAAAGGGTTTTT
>VDFB02075321.1:12719515-12781150 GCA_007258455.2 Sequoia sempervirens
CACATCAAGGGCACATAAAGAGAGAACATCAACTGACAATCATCTCAAGCCTCTGGAAGCCAAAAAGAATGAAAACCCACAAACAAGGGTAAAATGAAGCAACACAAGTTTTTTCCCCAATAATTCCAACACAAGGATAAAATTTCCCTCAAATATGAGATTAACTCAGAAAAGCCACAAAAAAGAAGATTCATCAAGACCCATCCATAAATCAATCAACCCTAACATAAATACAATTCACATATCAACAATGGTGTCACCTCAAAAGGGAATCATAGAAGAAAGTCAACCTTTAATTCAACAAAAATCACTCAACATCCAAAAGCCACCAACTAGGCGTTCCACAGGAGACCTCAATTTTCTCCTCACAAGAACCCCTTAGAGTGGTACATAAATCACCTTCACAAATACAGCAACATGACAATGACAACAATAATCCATTTATATTCCAAATAAAAACCAACCTACTCAACAACAAAACAATTACAATCTCAAGGTTCTAAATAACTATCCATGATTAGACACTCGAATTGTCATAAAGTGATCCACTAGCTAACAATCCAAATGAAATAATTAAGAATGAAAACTCAATTCAAGGAATAATTTATTTCGTTGATTCAAGTTTATAAAACTACCATAATGAAGTCAAATAGAGTTTACTATAATACTTAACCATGGCCAAGGATACACAATTCCATAAAATTTTAGTACAAACACCCATGACACGATACTCAACAATTACTTAATTAGAATATACAAATAAGAGAATCATTGTTCCTAGTAAATTTCTATAAGATGTGAGGAGTTAGATATTAATATAATATTTATTTAATTCTTAAACTAAAAGAAATATAAAAGAATTAAAAGATATCATGAAATTAGTACTATAAAATTAAATCACCAAATAAGAGAACATATAAGAAAAAGTCAATATATACTTCATATTTTAATCTTCATTAAAATAAATCTCAAGTTAAAATTTTTAACCTACCTTCCCATTCTAAATTAGATACAATGATTAATAATATTCTAAAAGAACATATGTTTCCTCTTAAAGTAACAAATGTGAGGATTCTATACTTCACCATCCTTAATACATGATGACTAACTACATGGCAAGATTTCATACCAACAATTAATAACTTTGTTTATTCAAAACAAGATCCTTTAATTATACATCACCTCAACCAATATCCAACCTATTTATATTATTAGCTTCTAATATTGAAATCAATCCCCTACAACTAATTAATCAATTTCCCCTATTCCTTCTCACAACTCACTTCCCTATTACCTATTAAAACAAATAACTTTCATATATTCTTATTTTATTTATTTTATGAATCTGCCATAGATAACTCTTTCCCTATTAAACATTCTAGTTTATGGACCAGCTTAATTAATTAATCACCTAAAATAAGATTACACTTTTACTTAATTCACTATAAATCCAATAATTAAGGATGAAGTCCCCATTCTCTAGAATATTGCAATATTTATAATTAATTTATTAAGCAAATAATCTAAATCTCTTAACAATTAAAAGGAAACACTAAATGTAATGACTAATTTATAAATAAACATCTATAGATATTTATATTCACATTTGTGGTAATTGAAAACATTTCCACATGATAAAGATAGATAATGAAATAAGAGAGATTATTAAAACTTTTAAACTTCCTAATATGCTCAAGCTCGCAGCTGAGACAGGATGGCAAAGAAATCAGAGGAATCATTTAAATCTATACACCCTACCAAGATCAAGTGCGCCACTATGACAGGTTTTCACTAAAACCAGAGAGATTATTTAATTTACTATACCTTTGCAAGTCGAAAAGTTGCAGCTGTGAAGGGTTGCCAATGGTTTCAGGGAGACTATTTAATTATGAAAAATGTCTCAACTGTAAATGTCATAAAAGTGACAGGTTGCCAAGTATAACAGAAAGTGAATATTGGAAATTGGAAATATCGCCATCTACTTGCATTATTAACATATTTTCAAGGGCTGCAACCGCGATAGATTGTCAGAAGAAGATATCCAGAGATGATGAAGGGGCATCCATCGAAGTATAACAACAACATTATGAAGTTTTGAGTTCCCATGGAGATATACAAGATAAAGAGGAATCATAGGTAAGGCACACCAAACCAAAAACTAAAGGTTGACGCTGGATGCCAAAAATAAATGGCTGTTTGCAACTACCAACCGCCATACACTCATACCCATCGAAGTTCAAGCAACACATTACAATTATAGTTGGTCATCGAGTGCGCAGGGAGACATCCATTCAAAATGTGAAGGCATGGGCAGGACATGCAAACTGTTGACAGAGTGCCGCACACAGAATATGCATAAATTAAATTTTATAGAAACTCATTATTGATAAAACAATGAGACACAACTTTGACGATGTGTAGAAGATTATGAATACAGTTACAAATCTTTCCTAAAGAAATGTTAGAATATTAAACGTACGCAAAAGAAGCAACGTCTAGAAACTGTTAGCCCACATTGATCATACCAACCAATGAAGTTTATAGGCAGAATGTAACGATGCCCTATCAAGCATATTTTCCAACCAATCTCTCTACAGTTGCTTAATCAAACTTTTTAAAATATAAAGAGCAAAGAAAATCATAACAAAATATTTAGGTTTTATAGCTCCTAGATTCTTGAGCATGAGACAAGATATTATTACAAAAAAAAAGATAATACTTGCGGATTCAAATTTTCTTACAGGCATGAGGCGAGGAATGCTCATCAAGCAGAGTGTCCTCCTCCACCACTCTCGGTCTCCAAAACTGCCCTTGGCATACATGATAAATCCTTACTTAGAGAGAGATTCAGCCCCATGCAACTGATGAGAAGAGAATTCGCTAGCCTGTGTAGAAGGCTACTTCAACCCCCAAAGATGAAGTGGGTAACGATGATATGGCCTCCTCCAATCCCTGCCTCTCACCATTACCATCAATTTTATAATGGTGCATGCAGCCAATAACACCATCAGACCCCCCCAGAGTTGCCTCTTCAATTCTATTTTATGAGTTTCAAATTCTACAGTTCTCTTCGACTTCCAAATGCTCTAAAGGTGAAGTTTCTTTCTAGCTTTTCTTGTTTTAAAACACTTAAGCTTCCTATCTCCTTATCCATTTAAATTACTTATTATAATAATTATCTTTTCAAGATTATTTTGTTCATAATTATTATTAACTTCAATTTAACATCATTTTTACTTTTAACGAATTAGTTTAATTTGATCATTTGTTATAAATCAATTGATTTAATTTAATTGATTATTATTTTAAATTTCTAATTATATTTTAAATAACCTTGCAAATCACTTATGATTTAATTAATTATGTAAACATGACTACTAACATATGATATTTTTCACACAATCAAATAACACTGTAATCAATGAAGCACACACAAATACTCACACAAAAGTCCAGAACAACCGACACGGAGGGGCACTACAAATATAGTCATTTTATTGTGGTTAGGGTGGTTAGACAGACACCTACTTCTTATTTTTTCCCTAAATTTTACGTACTACTGCATTGAAATTTCAAATTTTCACCAAATAGACTTAAAAAGAAAGAAAGAAAAACTAGTAGTTTAGAAACTAAATTCAAATTACCACAAATTCTATTCTTACATATTCTTGAAATAATATAGATAACTTATTCAAATTTTTATTTCAAGTTGCTTAACTCTGATTTTTCTAATTTTTTTGCCACTTAAGGGCTTGTCTTTTCCATGCTGATCCTACACATACCCTAGCAACCACAACAACATCAATCCAAATTAAGATATGTCAATGAATTGCATAGATTGATGCAATGCAATGCATCCT
This sequence comes from Sequoia sempervirens, assembly GCA_007258455.2. NCBI lineage: Eukaryota > Viridiplantae > Streptophyta > Pinopsida > Cupressales > Cupressaceae > Sequoia > Sequoia sempervirens. Next base: position 12,723,376 of record VDFB02075321.1, read on the forward strand.
TAGTTCTGATAAAGAGGGGTGTAATTAGGGATGAAATATTAAGGTTAATGCAATAAAGTATATAAATCAAACCCTAATAAACAATGAAGCACAAATGAGCATAAAGACATAAAGCATAAAAAAATATTACCAAATATTCATGCCACCATTGATCCCCCCCATTGCATTTGTCCATTTTTCTTGAATATGATAATTCCCCTCAGATTTGAGTGTGCAATAATAAGCCTATGACAAGTGACTAGCTAAATATTGAAGATTGTTGTCTCACACTAGCAGCATGTACTTACATAATATGTGTAGATGATGAAAATGACAAGGGTAAGGTCTTTTATAGAAAATAAAAATTTGAATGAATTTTTGAGATTGGATTCCAATAATATGTCTTAATCGATGGCCAACATTGAAAGTTGAGGTATGGAGTAGGGTTAGGGAAAAGTTAGGGAAAATTATAAGGATGAAGGGTTGAGATTGAATTATGAGATAATTCCATCAAGGGATAGGTTTAAATGAGATGTCAAAAGATAAGATTTGATGTGGAAGATAAGATTGGCATAGATGAAGAGGTGATAGGAGAAATTAAATAATAAAAATTATTTAGTTTAGGTGGCCAATGAATAATTAAATAATTAAAATAGTTATTTAATTATAGACGAATGTGACAAAAGGATTCATTTTGAATTAAATCATTATTTAATTCAAAATTCAAGAGAGTGGACCAAATTAAATAAATAAAATTTATTTAATTTATGAGATAAAAGGCTAATGAATAATTAAATAATTAAAATGATTATTTAATTATACTAGAAAGTGGACAAAAATTAAATAAATAAGAATTTATTTAATTTTAGAAAGAAGGGGAATTAATTAGTGACGTAATAAAATAAAATAAATTTATTTAATTAATTAGGAAGAAATAAAGATAGAAATGAATTAATTAAATAATTAATAGAAGACTCATGACATTAGAAAATAATTAAATAATTAAAATTATTTAATTATGAAGAATGAAAGGGGAAATAATAGAGAAAATAAGAGTCGTAGGCCTTAGGACAATTTTTAGTGTCTACATATTGCCCCTCTTTGAGATGATGTTCGAGATGATGAGATTTGTATCGAGTAACATCATTTCAAAGAAGCTAAGGTATGGATAGAGTAAAATGGATAATGATAGAAAGATAGGATGATGATGAAATAAGAGTGGGATGATGATGCCCCCTCAAGAGGATAGGCAGGTTGAAAGAACATGGGTATCTGTTGAAATAGATAAGTGGCATAGAAGAAATGTTCGTGTGGAGGATATGGATGTTAGTGGAGACAACTTTAAAGATGCATATTTTTTCAGACAAGACTATGCACTAATCATCATTGGGCAGTAAAATAACACAAATGAACAAGAAAAACCATGGTATGAGATAGACCAAGGTGTGCAAGGTCATCCACTTGCAAAACAGATAGTTCCGAACAAGGAATATCCTAGCTCATACTAAGGGAAAAGTTGCCCTAGTCTTTTTGCCTAGACAATCCACAAACAACAGTCAATGAAAAACAAAATAGTTCATGAGACGTCATCACACCTCTAAATCATTCATGTGACATCCTCGAGGTAGCGAGTAACATGACCAAAGGAAAAAATGACAAAAGGATAAGACAAATTAGACTAGAAAAACCAACATCCATTCAATGTGTTTGCTAATATTTGCTTGTCGAAGATTGTTTGCATGACGGTTTGACAGTTTCAAGAGTTTGGCAATTTGACACTGCCTAAGGTTGGGAACGACACACCCTGAAATGAAAAATGACATTTTGACGAGGTCCAAGTCTAAGAAGGACACATCTTGGAGAGGACTAAAGAGTGACGAGATTGACATTGTTTTAGCAATTTGACTAATGTGACTAGATGATTGACTGGACTATGTTGTTTGTTGGTTCACGATTTCAATGCAGACATTTTGATGACTGTCTTGTGTTCGAGTGTGACTATGTCTGACAAAAGCTGACTTTGTGTGAGGAGATTGACATCATCTGACTTATTTAACTGATGTGACTATATTTTCTTTATTTGAATGATGTGATGAATGTTGACTTAGAATTTTGAGATTTTTGAGAGTTATTTGAATTTTTTTGTGTTTTTGAGATATTTTGATTTTTTTGAATTTTTGACATTTATGATTTTTTTTGGGGATTTTTGACATTTTATGATTTTTTGTTTTTGAAATTTTATGATTTGTTTGAATTTTTGAAATGTTTTGATTTTTTTGGCTTTTTGACATTTTATGATTTTTTTGGATTTTTGAAATTTTATGATTTTTTTGGCTTTTTAACATTTAATGATTTTTTTGGATTTTTGACATTTTATGCATGTGAATGATGTTGAGGACAAACATGATTTTTCCCCTAGTCAAGTTAAATACTAATTAATAGGTGATGATGATGATGATGTCATTTGACATGGGAGGTTGCATTTGGAATGACATCTTTTCAAGATTGAATGGCATGATGGAGTATCCTTAGACCATTTGACAAGGGAAAACCAAGATAGGTAACAAACATGAAAGGATGATGGGGACTTTGATAAAAGATAGGATACATGAGACTGTAGGAATTGTCATATGATCTTTCAAGGACTATGTCGCATAGGAATAATATAGTTTTATTGAATATATGCTATGAAGGCAATGACATGGTGTTTCATGAATAGTATATGACCAAAGCATAGACATGTCAAGAGGTTTCCCAAAGCATGATTTATGTTTGTACACCATTTGTTATCAAGATCAAAGGATGGAAAGGCCAATTCTTACATGGATAAATGGAAATGTTATAAGGAAATGTCATGGGATGAGTATGGGAGAAGAGATGACTTTCCCCCAAGTGTAATGGTCCACATAGATAATTGTCCTTACACATGAATCTTGTTTGCTAGGTTTTCATCATGGTACTTATCCAAAGTGCCATAAAATGGTTTTCACTATTGGATGAAATTTTTCTCTTTACTATTTTTTTTTCAATTTTTAATATTTTTTATATTTCTGAATGGCCTTGACATTTTAGTTGATCACTGAATGTCCTGAACCCATTGATGGTGCTGATGTAGAGACTAGTGCCATGATATTCCAATAATGACCTTTTTGAAGTAGTTTCCTAGTCAAGCTCATAGCGCTTGCATACAACTAATTGATTGCATTATGGTCCTTTTTGATACTAGAGTTGGCCTTGCCAAAATACACACATTGCAATAGAGTGTCATGAGAGTCCTTGTGATAAAGAGTTCCTATCGTGATGTGATGGATTTGTGATATGGCACTTTTGGACTTTAGGCAAGATGTAGGATTATGAATTTTGATGGCAGATGTGGAAGAGTTGTGTGGATGTTTGGATGAATCACTTTTTATTTTGATTGGGATAGTCTTTGGAACCAACACTTTTAGATGCCTTGCTTGATGATCATTTTTAAGTAGGTGGACATTTATTATATGTGCGAGTTCTCTTTCCTTGTGGGTCCACATTTTGATTGAATTTTTGATTTGATGTATTTTCTTTTCTTGATTGATATTTCTTTGGGATCCATTTTAACTTCATTTGTCCACTTGGATTTTTGTTTGATGTAATGGCATTTGACATTTGATTTTGAAGTTTTGGCTTGTAAGACTTTTGTTTTTGTTGGTTCCAAATGGAAGGTTTAGGACATTGGGAATGACGATTTATGTATGGATGGAAGGAGTGTTGGCAACAATCTTATGGCAAGGATTACTCATGGCCCCTATTTTGATGCTTGTATTAGATAAAACTGCCCCCAATATCGAGGAGGTACCACTAACATCATTAGATTTTGTAACTGAGGAATATCCAAGATCTTGATGTCTAGGATTTTCATGAAATTATATTGGTTCTCAAATTCCTTGCTCGCATATGCTTAGTCTTTTCCCTTGATATTGCATATTTTGAAAAATTCTATTTGCAATGGGTTATTTTCCATTTCAGAAGCAAGATGCCAACCCATCATTATGTATGTGGAAACTATTACTTGGAATCTTCTCATCTGTGAGAAATCCTACTCTTACAAAGATAAATGATCCTAGTTGATAAGATGGCATAGCTTCATTGACATATTGGAAATATTTGGTTTGACATTGTGACATGTCAAATTTAGAAAATTCTATTGGTGCTTCCAAGTTGATGTCCAAGCCATCTTCATGGTCATTGTCATAGAGTCTAGTGAATCTAGCTATAGCTTGATCGTTTGAAAATATGTCTAGAGTAGGAGACTCTTGTTTTAGAGGAAGATTATCTATGTGTCCCATGGAGGGAAGTGTCTCATCTGGGGAAATGGATGTGTTTGGTACTTGGATAGGATCAACTTAAAATATTTGATCATGAATGGCATGAAGGTTGATGAGTGGATTGTTTTGGGTTTCTTGGTCAATGGTAATGTCTTGGTCAAAGATGGGATTGTCTTGGATGGCATGACTAGGAATGGAATCAAGGATAGGTGTATTTTGGATGCCATTGTTATTTAGAAGGAATTATTTAATGGATTTAAGGATGGGGTCATGGGATGGGCTACATTTATCTTGATATGAAGGTGAAGCTATGATGCCATGCCTTGGGTTTTCATCTTGACATGTATCCTCAAATTTAGGCAATGGAATGTGACTTTGGAAAAGGATATAATTTTCACGAATAAATGTCTGTTGGGATGGAGTAGCTTGAAAAGGATTAGTGGATGAAATACTACAATAGGATGTGGAGACCTAGAAGGGATTAGTGGGTGAAGAGCTAGGATATGGCATAGAAGGTTGGGCGGGATTAATAGATGAATGACTAGGATAAGACATGGAGGCTTGGAAGGATTAGTGGATAGTTGGCTTCCCTTTTCAAGGTTAGGATAAGTGTGACGAGTGGATGTTTGTGGTCGATTAATGGCATGGATTGTGTTAAGTGATCCTTGATAATGAGGGTAGGTGGTTAGATGACTAGGACTTGGAAATTGTTGGTAGGAAAGGCATTAGTATTTGGATTGAATGAATTGTATTTTGAAGTCTAAGGCATGTTGGTATTGATCATTATGGAGCAATTCATATTCAACTTGACTAGAAATCATATCAATTTTAATTGAGGACATGATTGTGAAGTCTAGAGAATGAAAATGCAAAGGCTAGGATGAAAATGAGGATTAGAAGTTTGACTTGGAGACAATCTAGATAACTTGACTTGGAGGACACCTAGATTTTTTTGTTTTTGAAATGTTTCTAATGGTTTTGGATTTTTTAATATTTTTTTACTTTTTATTTTGATTTTTGTTTTTTCTCGCTTGATTAAGATTTCAATCTTGAATACACATTAACACATGGAAGACAAGATTTTATGCAAAATGTAATACAAATTATTATGATAACAAGACACTTCCAAGCACAAGAACAATCGTAGCAATTATTCAAGTGTGGAGATTGGTGAATGGTCTCAAGCTAGTTTGCACAAGGTTGAATAAGGATGATTTGAAAGCAAAATATTTCAACACATCTGGGAGAAAGGGGTAACCCACCCTTCACCTTCACTTCCGAAAGGTATAAAGTTATTTGGGGCTTAGCCAAGAGTGACAAGATTTCAACTCCCAAAGGAGCATGCCTTTGGATTCACACTCGATTGAGGTCGTCCCTTAGAGGGGTTTGTGCTCCAAGCAGGCCTCCTAATAAAGGTATGAAAAAATAAAACCAAATGAGGTGTTTTGGAGGACACACACACTTGATTCACACTTGCAGTGATTAATTTCCCTTTAGAAAATTAAAATGTGTGTAAAACAATTCAAGCACTTATTCATTTTAACCCCAAATCATGATGTGTGATCGAACACAATGGTTCTTTTTAAGCCCAATTTCAAAGTGTGATTGCAAACAAGATGTTCGTTTTAGACCTCAAATCCAAATGTGTGACCAAATAAGTTGTTCTTTTTAAGCACCAAATTGGAGTGCGTTGACAAGCAATGATTAAAGATGAAAGATAGAATGTGTGCACCTAGACTTTCTTTAGCTAGATTTTTTTTTTGTCCACTTGATTAGATTTTTCTTTTGAAGTGTTTATTTTTCTACACATTCACAAAACCAACAACAAAGCCAAAACCTTGACAAGATAATTGATCATTAATATTAGAGGGTTAGCTAGTCAAGGCAAATATGATTTTTTGAAATGGATTTTGCATAAAAAATAAAAAATACAGAAAAAAAACCTTGCTGAAATTTCTAGAGCTTTCAAAAAATGTAAAGAAATCTAAAAAAATTGTTGTTTTACACCCAAAATTAATTTTTTATTAAAAATCATAAAAAAATTATAAAAAATTCAAAACAAGTCCACAAATTCTGATTTTTTTACTACAAATGGCTGACATCATTCAAAATCTAGAAAATACATTTTGTGAAAATTTCTACAACCATTTGTGAGATATAAGCAAATCTTTGTAAAACCCTAATTTTTAAAAATCTATTTTATTGGCTAATTAATTTTCATCCAAATTTAAAACATAAATAATACAACCCTATTGAAATTTAGAGAGCTTTCTATAAATATAAAAATATCTGAAAGATTCGATAATTTTCTCTCAAAATTGGTTTTTCATGAAAAAAATGAAAAAAATATTAAAAATTAAAAAAAACTATAAAAATCTGATTTTTGGACTGAAAGCTCTTGATATTGTCCCAAATCTATATAACAATTTTTGTGATAAAATACATAGCCATTTGAAAGTTATGATCGAATCTTTGAGAACAAGGGTTTTGTCACAAAATAATGGAAAACCTACAACAAAAAGCTAACAAAACCCGCAACAAAAAGGATCCAACTCCAAAATTCCTCAAAATTTGTCAAAATTCATGTTAGGTTCACCAATGTAATTAGCGATGAAATATTAAGTTTAATGTAATAAAGCATATAAATCAAACCCTAATAAACTATGAAGCACAAATGAGCATAAAGAAATTAAGACAAAATCTTCATGTCACCATTGATTCACCGACATTGCACTTCTCCATTTTGAGTGTCCAATAATAAGCCTATGAAAAATGACTAGCTAAATATTGAAGATTGTTGTCTCACAGTAGCAACATGTACTTACATAATATGTGTAGATGATGAAAATGACAAGGGTGGGGTATTTTATAGAAAAGACAAATTTGAATGAATGGTTGAGATTGGATGCCAATAAGATGTCTTAATCGATGGTCGAGATTGAAAGTTGAGGTATGGACTAGGGTTAGGGAAAATGATAACGATGAAGGGTTGAGATTGAATTATGAGATAATTCAATCAAGGGCTAGGATTAAATGAGATGTCAAAAGATAAGATTTGATGTTGAAGATAATATTGGCATGAATAAAGAGTTGATAGGAGAAATTAAAAAATAAAAATTATTTAATTTAGGTGGCCAATGAATAATTAAATAATTAAAATAATTATTTAATTATAGAGGAATGTGACAAAAGGAATCATTATAAATTAAATAATGATTTAATTCAAAATTCAAGATAGTGGATCAAATTAAATAAATATAATTTATTTAATTTATGAGAGAAAAGACTAATGAATAATTAAATAATTAAAATAATTATTTAATTATAGTGGAAAGTGGGAAAAAATTAAATAAATAAGGATTTATTTAATTTTAGAAAGAAGGGGAATTAATTAGTGATATAATAAAATAAATAAATTTTATTTAATTAATCAGGAAGAAATAAAGATAGAAATGAATTAATTAAATAATTAATAGAAGACTTGTGACATTAGAAAATAATTAAATAATTAAAATTATTTAATTATGAAGAATGAAAGGGGAAATAACGGAGAAAATAAGAGTCGCGAGCCTTAGGACAATTTTTAGTGTCTACAGAGGGGTAATCACCCCTAACTTTCCTCTGAGATACTCAAAAGTATCCTTAGGCAACGACTTGGTAAAGATGTCTACAATCTACTCCTTCGTAGGAACATACTCCAATCTGACTTCCTTTTCACTCACCTTCTCTCTCAAAAAGTGAAACTTGATAGATATATGCTTTCTCTTTGAATGCAGCACCAGATTCTTAGAAATGTTCATAGCACTTGAATTATCATAGAATATAGCAATAGGATCATTAGACACAACTCTGATATCCTTCAACATCTGCCTCATTCATAGGACTTGATAAGGAAATGGCATTCTACTTCTTACTTAACCATGAAATTAGCTTCTTACCCAAGAAAAATGCTCCACCACTAGTACTTTTCCTCTCATTCACATCTCCTGCCCAATCAACATCAGTAGAGGCACTCAAAGTAAGATCATCATCTTTAGGATACCATAGGCCAAATTCAATTGTTCCCTTCAAGCATTTGAAAATTCTCTTCACAACAGTCACATGAGATTCCTTTGGATCAACTTGAAATCTTGCAACAATACACACAACATTCATGATATCATGCCTAGTTTGAGTCAAGTACAACAATCCACCAATCATTGATCAGTGTCTTGTCTAATTTTATTTAAGAGAATCATCTTATGTTGTCAACTTGCATCCGGTCACCATGGGTGTACGAACTAGCTTTGAATCTTCCATACCGAGCTTCTTAAGCAATTCCTTCATGTATCCTTGGACTAAGATATGAATATCCCTTTATCTAACTGAGTACTTTGCAATCCTGAAAACAATTTTATCTCACCAACATTGACATCTCAAATTTATTATGCATCTCATTAGCAAACTTTATGCACAAACTATCATCTCCTCCAAAAATGATATCATTGAAAAATACTTCAACAATCAAATCTTTGTCACCATTCTTGAAATACAAATTACTATCAGCATTACCTTTGTTAAATCCAAGCTTCAACAAATACTTGTCCAATTCGATATACCATGCTCTAGTGGCTTGCTCGAGTCCATACAGTACTTTCTTCAACCGAAACACCATATCTTCCTTATCAATTAACTAGAATCCATTAGGTCACTCAACATACACTTCTTCCAATTCACCATTTAGAAAAGTTGATTTGACATCCATCTAATAAACTTTGTAGTTCTTTTGATCAACATAGGCAAGAAATAATCTTACAGCTTAAATTATAGCAACAGGGGCAAAGGTCTCTTCAAAATCAATTCCTTCCATCTTTGAATATCCTTTGCATACCATTCTTGCTTTGTTTCTAACCACTTCACCTTGCTCATTCAGTTTATTTCTAAAGAACCATTTAGTTCTAATGACATTCTTATCCTTAGGTTTGGGAACAAGAATCCATGTATCATTCTTTTCAATCTATTTTAACTCTTCTTTCATTGCTTCAACCCAATTTTCATCTTTACATGCTTCATTCACACTAGTAGGATCAATTTTTGAAATCAAGCAATACTCTTCTACAATCTTTCTCCTAGTTTGGACACCTTTGTTCTTATCACCTATAATTTGATCTTCTGAATGATTCAATCTTACATACCTCAAGGTCATCTTAGGATGTTCTTCAACTTCAAGCTCTTGTGTTCTCTCTTCCATGCTTCAACCACTAGTTTCTCCTTATTCTTCATTCTCCTAATTGACCAGATTGATTTGTACTTGATTTGTAGTCCGAACTTGTTTTCCTTAGTTTGTACTATCATCCTAATAATCAAAATCATATCCACACATTCTGGATGGTGTACCTAAGTCTTCATCAACCTTGACATTTTCACATTCATCCATTTTCCTCAATATTTTATTATAACACCGCTAGGCCTTGCTCTTAGTAGAATAACCCAAAAATATATCTTCATCACTTCTAGCATTGAACTTTCCTATATCTTCATTTCTCTTTATATAACATTTTCTTCCAAATATATTGAAATATTTAACAATAGGCTTCTCACCAATCCATAGCTCAAAGGGGTCTTACCATTATCACCTTTGATTTGTACCTAGTTGAGTGTGTACACAACAGTACTCACAAATTCTCTCCAATAGATATGAGGGACATTTCCTTCCAACATCATTGTTCTAGCAGCATCTTCAATTTTCCTATTCTTCCTTTCCACAACTCCATTCTATTGAGGGGTCCGTGGTGCAAATAATTGTTTCTTTATTCCATGTTCTTCAAAAAAAAATTGAATTCACTGGAAGTGAATTCACCACCTCTATCTGATCTTAGTCACTTAATCTTCAAACCTATCTCTATCTCAACCATAGCCTTAAGGATCTTGAACTTCTCCAGTGCTTTATATTTGTCCCTTAAGAAAGTAACCCATACCATTCTAGAGTAATCATCAATGAGTAACATGAAATACCTATAACCTTGTAAACTTTTGACCTTAGAGGGACCACACAAATTAGTATGCACAAGCTCCAATAATTCATTTGAACAATTCTTTCTGCTCCAAAATGAAATCCTAGTTTTCTTTCCCAACTGACATTCCTTGCATATGGCATTAGTAGGTTTCATCAAATTAGGTAGATCTCTCATAGCCTTAGTAGAACTTATCTTGACAATATTATCAAAGTTAACATGACACATTCTCCTATACCATAACCAACTTTCATCAACTTGAGCAATCAAACAACTTTTCCTAGCATCACTCAAGTGAAAGATATTACCTTTTGCTTTTGTACCTGATGCAATTACATTTCTTAAACTCAATATTCTACACTTTTTGTCCTTGAACTAAAGATTGTATCCCTTATCAACCATCTAACCAACACTTAAAATATTATGCTTCAAGCCTTCCACATATAGAACATCAGTATTATGCTTACCATTAAGATAAATGCATCCTCTTCCATGGATCACATTAGTTATACTATTGCCAAATCTCTCAACACCACCATCATACTTTTCCAAGCTTACAAACTTACTTTTCTCTCATGTCATATGATGTGAGTATCCACTGTCAATCACCCATTCATCTTTATCTTCAACTCGAGTAGCTAGGGATTTCTCCACATTTGTACAACTAGAAGATTTAGTAGATACATGATTATTTTCCTTGATAGCAATAAATACCTATTCATCATCACTTCTATTTCCTTTATCAGATTCATCATTTGTCATACCTTCATCAGCAATAAAGTAATACTTCTTCTGAAATCTAGGCTTGTTATGTCTTGGTTTAGGAGCTCTTTCTAGACACCTTGATGCAAAATGACCTATCTTATTGCAAGAAAAACATTTAAGAGGAAATTTTCCTTCATACTTACCTTTTCCTCTCAATACTCTTTTGACAGTAAGTGCTTCTAGCTCTTCCATCTCTCTTTCTTCTTCTTCTTCTTTTTCAATCTATCTGATTTCATCCTCATAATTGAATGTCTTTCTAGATGAACTCTCACCCAGATCATATCTTTGTCTATCTCTTGCAGAAGTAGTAGCCTTAAATGTAGATTCAACCTTAGGAATGGAATCATCCAATTTGGTCAACTCAAAAGCAGTCAGCTTACCAACCAACATATCTCTAGTTACATTTGTTATAGTCTAGATCTCTTTAATAGCACTAGCTTTGACTTTGTAAGAATCAAGTAGGGATCTCAACACTTTAGCAACAATCTCAGATTCATCTATATGTCCACCAGCACATCTAATACCACACATAAGTTCATTCACTCTTTGCATGAAAATAGTAATGTTCTCATCATCACCCATTCTCAACCTTTCATATTTGCCTTTCAAACTCTATAACTTAGCAATCTTCACATTAGCATCACCTTCATACAAGGTTTCCAACTTTTTCCAAATCTCATATGCAGTTTTTAGATCCATAACATTTGTCATCTTAGAATTAGTCAAAGAACTCAACAGAGCTTCCCTAGCCTGGATATTATACTCAACATCTCTAATCTCAGTAGTAGTAGTAGGACCATACTGAGGAATAACATACCTAGTACATGTAATGTTCCAATAGGGTTCACCAATGTATCTCAAATGACACTGCATTTGAGTCTTCCAAAGAGAATAATTTTTTCCATCAAATCTTAGACCATCCTTCTTGTAACTTTCCATCCCAGATCACCTTAAGTTGGTATACTTCTTCCAAGGAACTCGCTCTGATACCAATTGTTGGAAACACAAGGGAAGACAACTGAGAGGGGGGTGAATTAGTTGTCTCCGAAATTTAAAACTTAGTCAACTTATTAACTTTATTCTCAGATTGTATTATTAACCATGAAAACATAAATCATCAACACATCAGAAACACATGGAACACCAAGATTTTTTACGTGCAAACCCTGTCATGGGAAAAACCACAGTGTAGGTCAATCTACAAGATTATACCCTATTAAAAGTATAATGAAACAAAATAAAGGGAATGCACATACATTCAGGCACACTGCCTAGAGCTCACTGCTCAATTACAACAAGGCTAACCACCCAAAGGAAGACACAATGTCTTACAGAAAGAATCATATTACATCCGCAGAGATTTGAACTAGTAAAATAACATATGCTAATGCCTAATCACAGTTTTGGTTAAGTACATGAACAATTTTTCAAAATGATATTTGCACATACATACATAGAAGCACACTCTAGAATACACTTTCACTCTTCTATTCGAATAAACAATCACTCTTTTTTATCCACAAAAAAAAATTCATCCCTCCATGTTGACCTCAACAAGAATAATAAAATGAATATAAAATGTTGGCCCAAAACATTAAATATTATTAATGTGAATCAACCAAGGTTAGCCACAAATTAGTGAAGACCCAAATCAACATCTTCAATGTGAAAACACTTCAATTAATTACACCTTGAATATCCACAACATGCTACAAACACCATGTCGGCCAAGAACAAGAAAAACATGAACATGTACAAGAAAATTGCCAACCACGAGCACAATGATAAATGTGGATGTGCAAAAAAGATAGAGCATGATCTAGAAACATCCAAAAACAACACAAATCACCAAAGAAGAATTTGAAGCAAATGAAATAACTAAAATAACCTCATCATCAATCAGGAACACTAACTGAAGAAACAAAAAAACTGTCAGGATGAAAATCTTCATAACTCGATCAAATCTTCACACGAATCTCTGAAGCTCAATGTGGATAAACTAGATACACTCAACAAAAAACCCTTTAGTCCACAAACTCTGATCATCAACGTACATAACTTACCAACGTACTGAACTTCACTTCACCACTGACAACTTGCAACTCATTTATTACAATTTTCTCAATATCCTTGACATATACAACTTCAAGTGAATTAATTCTAATAGTGTTGAAATCAGTGACAACCACATATCAGCAACACAATCACAAAATCTAACATAACCTGGAGGTCTTCTCCTCCTAGGGGTTGAGGAAGGTAACTAAGAGTATTGGAAGTAACCTCTCGAAGATGCTCTTGTTTGGACTCTAGGCATGAAACTAGCCTGATTCAGGAAATGTTTCTAACTTCTAATCAAGCATTTGGAAAACTTCTTCTCCCACTAGGTGTGTTAAAAAAATAACTATTGATCATCAAATCTTGCGCCTCTTCGACAGTCTTATGGGAAATTCAGTGAGTGGGGGACAAATTGTGTCTCACATAATACCTCCAATATTTTTATAGAAAGTTGGCTCTTCTTTGGTTGTTTTTAGTTAAGGGGAGAAGGGAATGTAAACATATAAAATAAAAGGTGATGGACCAAATCTTCTACAATATTTCAAACCCAAATCATTCCTATGAGTGATATAAATAGACATAAAATGCCACAACCCTTCATTGTTAGCAAGAGAGTGAACAACAAAGTATAACTTCAAGAACAATGCAGACTTTCAAATCTTTCCATAGGTAGTGTTGATTAATGTCTGATCAAACATAAAGACTTCTTACGATTATCAGAACAATATCTCATAAATCACATGAACTCTTCCTCCTAATACAACATAGTACAATAAAATAACAACTTTAAGAAAAATAGAGAAGTCCAATGACATAGCCCAATTTTCCTAAGTTACTATTCTACAATACGAGCATGGAACATAAAAATCTACTACTTAAACTTTCTAGATCCACCTTGCAAGACATAGTGTTTCATTCAGAACAACAATATAAAGAAAGAAAGCTTGGAAAAGGCCATATATGCACAGTCTCAACAAATTCTCCTCAATAGTTCATGCTTTTAATTATCAAATGAACTTTGTAAAAAGTGTCAGATGCCAATCTGACAATAGTTTAAACCCTAATAGATATAAGATGCTAGAGTAAAGTAGTTCTACAACTTTTTTTTGAAAATATTTCTAAAAATAGTAAGAAAACTAAAGAAAAATTTCTTAGCGAAGAAACGATCACTTGGAATCCAACCCTTCACTGTGATTTCACCCTAATTATATGGCTTCAAGAAGAAGAAAACACCACCTCAACATAGAAGTAATTATTTCCAAATGTCCTCACTTGATAGCTTGCAATCTGATTGTGGATCCTTGGTTAGGCTATAAAAATCTTTGCTCATTAATTCTCAACTATTGTATTTATGTCTTTTAGATATTTAGCATAGATAGAGTCTCATGGATACTCAAATCTTAGAAATAATATCCTTGCAAGAGGTCTTGTCAACCAATCACATCATCCTGAGGCACCAACTTAGAAATTCATCCTAAAAAAAAAGAATTGAAGAAGGCCAGTTAGCCCTGAAAAAATCTCAAAACATATTACTTTGTAGGAGAAGCAAACTACCCATGGTGAATAGGTGATGTGTTAGCTAGGTGGAAACTTCTGAGCTTATGAATATAGCTCCCAAGTGAATACCCGATGAGTCAACATGTGTCTCGAACTCTCTTCCAAAAGGAAGACAAGAGATGAAAGTTTCACAACCACCACATGGTGCATTGCATATCTCTTCAATAATTCTACTCAAGCACAAGTGCACCCGAAATTGAAAACCTTTACAAAAGCCAAAAGTAAAAATGACCAAGGAAAAAACACTTCATAGTATCCACAATAACATTGATTTTGATAACATTCATATTATCATTTTGTTTTCCTTTATTTGTAACCATCCCTTTTGTATTTATATTTACTAACACTAATAATATTGACACTAACAATATTTTTATAATAATAATATCCTTAATACTCGATATTAACATACTAACCTCATAAAGTACCTATTCCAATGGTAATGTTGCTCACAATTTAAATAATTTAATACTATCCTTATTTGTATCACTAGAGCTAGTATTACCAATTTTATTTTTAATTGTTAATTATATATAGTTGTATAATATTATCGATTCTAAATTTATCTCCAATAAGATTAGTAGCATTATTCATGGAGTCACAAGTGTATCTACTGTCATTGCTAATAGACTATAAATATAACCATTTATCAATTACCAATATATTCATAAAATAATTCTAAAAAATAAAGTTACTTAACTATTAATCTATTGAACACTAACAACCTAATATTGATATTCCTCAAAATTATAATGATAAGATCATTCATATTATTTATATTCTTCACCAATAGTGATACTATTGTGATTGGA
This sequence comes from Sequoia sempervirens, assembly GCA_007258455.2. Lineage (NCBI taxonomy): Eukaryota > Viridiplantae > Streptophyta > Pinopsida > Cupressales > Cupressaceae > Sequoia > Sequoia sempervirens. Next base: position 12,738,838 of record VDFB02075321.1, read on the forward strand.
AATCACAATAATAATATCACTAGTAGAAAAGTATTTGTTACTCTTATTTTAGCCACTTCCTTAATGACTAACAATAGTATCAAGATTGGAACATTCAATCTCTACAAGCAAAGTGTTTACCTTAATGCTAAGTCTCATAATTAATATTCTATCCAAAAATATTTAAATAGATTTATCATGCATAGATGACTAGACCTCCATCAAGAACACTATATATTATCTACCACAACCAAACCACTTAATCTTAAAAAATATTTTCACCTTCAAACTTAGGAATTAAAATTAACTACCGAACATTATTGAATCTCAAACTTTTAAGTAACACATGGTTTTATTAAGTCAAGAGAGAAATATGACAAGCATATATATCACAATAACCAAGACAATTTAAATAACATTAATTAAAAATTCTATAATGATGGCATAGAATAAAGATTATTTCCCAAAATAATTTGAACAATAACACAAATAGTTGATAGGGTGGATAAAGAAACTTCCCATGAAGTAATGATTGGCATGAACAACCCTCAATGAGGATTAACTTGACTAGATAAAAGATAGCTCAATACTTATTCAGCTCACAATTAAATTAGTATGGCTTCCTAAATTCACTAGTTACATGGATTATTTAATACCTATAAATAGATCATAATAATTTGAAACACAGCTACTTCTATCATTCTAACCTATAATATCAAATAAGAGGATTCAATGTGATCCCAAGTTTATCACTTTTCAAGATAATCAATTCACAATAGGTGGACTTCATATAATTAAATCAAAGACAAGATCATTAACTAACTAATAAGACTAATTTCCCAACACCACTAGAGGAGAAAGTGAAGATGAAGAAGAGGTGGAAGATTCAGACGTAGAAGAGGAAGAAGAAGCGATTGATCAAGATCAAATGTGGCTGATAAGGGCCATTTTGAAGATTGGAAAGAGACCCATAATAGAAGTCCTCAGTTATTCCAGAAGTCTGAACCTGGAAGAGTTGATCAACTCGATCAATGAGCTAGAAGAATATTTTGAGTATGAAGAAGTAGAGGACCCAGATCGGGTTATGTTTGAAAAAATGAAGGTGAAGGGCCATGCCAATATCTGGTGGAAAGAGGTCTAGTTGGAGAGAAATCGAAGAGGAAAAGAAAAGATCAATAGTTGGGATCGCATGGTGGAGAAACTGAAGAAGCAGTTCATACCAGTAGACTACGAGTTAGATCTGCTGAAGAAATTGTAAGGGTTGAAGCAAGGAAGTAGATTTGTGAAAGAATACATAGAATATTTTCACAAGATGATCATCAGAATGGGCCATGCAGAGGCCAACAAGGAGAAGGTAGCCCGTTATCTTAATGGGTTACGACCGAGCATTCAAGAGGAGCTAAGCCTGGTTCGAATGACCACCATTGAGGATGCATACCAATTTTCTCTGAAAGTTGAGGAGAAGCTGAACAAAATATTTGATAGCAAGCAAAAAGGACGAGGAGGTCAAAGCGGAAGGGGTAGTGGAAGATCTTCTGGAAGCCGAAATGAAGATGAAAGGACAAATGAAGATGTGGGTACCAGTCGAAGCCAAAAGAATGATAACTTCTACCGCCTTTGTGATCAAAATAGTGGTGATCAAAGAGGTAGAGGATGAGGAAGATCTGGGACAACAATCGAAAGAGGTGGTTTCAGAGGAACTTGTTTCCATTGTGGTGAAGAAGGGCATCGAGCCTATGAATGTTCACAACATCGAGGAAGGATAGACAGAAGGTCGAAAGGTTGTGGAAGGGTTGCACATGCAGATGAGGAGGCTCAATCCGAGCATTCAGATGATGTGAAAAGAGGAGAAGCCCTGGTGAATGAAGAGAAGGAGCCAGAACAAAGGAAGAATTTGTTCTGCACAAGGTGCAAGTGTGAAGAAAAATGTTGTGATGTCATTATTGACAGTGGGAGTACTGATAATCTGGTGTTAGAAGAGATGGTTACGAAGTTGAAGCTGAAAAGAGAAAGGCATCCACATCCATATCGGATTGCCTGGCTACAGAAAGACCACAAAGTTTTGGTCAATGAACAGTGCCTTGTGAGGTTCAAGATCGGAAGATATCGTGATGAGGTACTCTGTGATATCATCCCCATGGATGCATGTCACATGTTGTTGGGGAGGCCGTGGTAGTTCGATAAGCGTAATGTACATGATGGCCATGCAAACACTTATTCCTTGATGAAGGATAGAGTCCACCATAAGTTGAAACCCCTGAAGAAGGATGAAGAAAAGGTATGCAGTAGTGCTAGAATTTTTTTTGTCGATGGAAGAAAATTTGTAGAAGGCATGAAGCATGAGTGTATGTGTTATGCATTGATTCCTAGAATGGAAAAGGAAGATAGTGAGAAGGTGCCAGTAGAAGTTTCTAGCCTATTGGATGAGTTTTAGGAGATTATTTCTGATAACGTTCCTGAGGGTTTACCACCAATGAGGAAGATTAGTCATCAGATTGACTTGATCCCTGGAGCCAGTTTTCCAAATAAGGTAGCTCATAGAATGACTCCTACAGAAAATGAGGAGTTGAATAGACAAGTTCAGGAGTTATTGAGTAAGGGTTTGATTCGAGAGAGTCTAAGCCCATGTGTCATACCTGCAGTACTATCACCGAAGAAGGATGGGGAGTAGAGGATGTGTACAGACTATCAGGCTATAAATAAGATAACAATCAAGTACAGATTTCCCTTGCCAAGGATGGATGACCTGATGGACTGTTTGAGTGGAGTACAATACTTCACAAAGATTGATCTGAAGAGCAGATATCACCAGATCCAGATTCGAGAGGGTGATGAATGGAAGACTTCCTTCAAGACCAAGGAGGGCCTATACGAGTGGTTAGTCATGCCTTTTGGGCTAACCAATGCACCGAGCACATTCATGCGACTCATGAATGAGGTACTAAAAGAGTTTCTGGGAAGTTTTTTCATTATGTATTTAGATGATATTTTTATTTTTAGTAAGAACTTGGATGAGAATTATTGCATATTCTTAGGGTTTTTGAGAAGTTGAGAGAGGAGAAAATGTTGATAAATTTGAAAAAGTGTAGCTTTGTTCAAAAGGAGTTAGTGTACTTGGGGTTTGTTGTCTCAACAGAGCGTCTAAAGATGGACCTAGAGAAGGTGAAGGCTATTCTAGAATGGCCTACCCCAAGAACTGCTACTAAGGTGAGATATTTCCATGGTTTGGCCAGTTTTTATAGAAAGTTCATTAGAAACTTCAGTAGTATTTGTGCACCCCTGACTGAAACAATGAGAGGGGATAGAGAAGATTTCAAGTGGAGCACTTGAGCAACAAAGAGTTTTGATCTATTAAAGTAGAAGGTGACAGAGCAACCAGTTTTATCCCTCCTAAATTTCAATAAGGTGTTTCAGGTGGATTGTGATGCTAGTGGTTGTGCCATTGGAGCAGTGATGAGCCAAGAAGGTAAGCCCATTTCTTATTTCAGTGAAAAGTTAAATGATGGAAAGAGAAAGTACTTTGTATATGATTAGAAATTTTATGCAATAGTTCAAGCATTAAAGAAATGGAGACATTATTTGTTACTGAAGGAATTTATTTTGTTTACTGATTATCAAGCATTACAGTATCTGAGTATTCAGGGAAAATTAAATCAGAGGCATATGAAATGGGTAGAATTTTTGCAGAGTTATACCTTTGTTTTAAAGCATAGGAGTGGGAAGTCGAATAGGGTTGCAAATGCCTTAATTAGGAGGAAAAAAATGTTGAAAGAGATGTAGATTGAAGTGGTTGGGTTCAATGAACTCAAGACATTGTATCCTAAAGATCTTGATTTTGCAGAAGCTTGGAAAGCTTGCAAGGATCCTGTTACAATTGAAAGGACGAAGTGGCTAGATTTCATGATCCAGGATGGCATGTTGTTTAAGGGAAGCCAATTGTGTATTATGAGGAGTTCCATGAGGGAGAACCTAATAAAGGAAAAGCACAGTGGAGGAATGGTAGGACATTTTGGTCGGGATAAGACCATTGCTATTATCAGTGAGCATTATTATTGGCCTCAGTTATCACAGGATGTGAAGAATTTTGTGCAGAGTTGTAGGGTATGTTAGATGGCTAAAGGAGTGAGCCAGAATATTGGGTTCTATCAGCCCTTACCTGTACCAGAGAGGTCGTGGGAGGATATAAGTATGGACTTTGTTCTTGGTTTGCTAGGGACACAGAGAGGGAATGATTCAACATTTGTGGTTGTTGATAGGTTTTTGAAGATGGCACATTTCATCCCATTCGAGAAGACCCATGATGCAGGCCACATGGCTAACTTGTTCTTCAAAGAGGTGGTGAGGCGACATGGTTTGCCAAAGAGTATAGTCTCAGATCGTGACACAAAATTTGTTGGATACTTTTGGAGGACCTTGTGGAAAAAGTTGAAAACAGAGTTGAAGTTCAGTTCTACACACCATCCACAAACTGATGGGAAGATTGAGGTTGTGAATAGAAGTCTAGGTAACCTACTGAGATGCTTGGTAGGAGATAAACCCAAGGGATGGGACTTGATCTTACCCCAGGCAAAATTTTTGTATGAAAATTCTGTTAACAGAAGCACTGGTAGATTACCATTCCAGATTGTGTATGGAGGCAGTCTGAGGATGGCTCTAGAATTGAGGAAGATGGACCAAGACAAGAAGACAAGTGCTGAAGCTAAAGACTTTGCAGAGCACATCAAGAATATACATGAGGAGGTAAGAGAACATATTAACAAGATGAATATGCAGTATAAGGCTAAGGCAGATCAAAAGAGGAGGTATAAGGAGTTTCAGATTGGTGATGAAGTGATGGTCCACTTGAGGAAAGAAAGGTTTCCAGTGGGAACCTATAACAAATTGAAGATGAAGAAGTTTGGTCCCTGTAAAATTTTGAAAAGGCATGAATCAGGAAATGCATATGAGGTAGAGTTTCCAGATGGAGTCAACATTTCCCTTATGTTCAATATTTCAGATTTGATACAATATCATGAAGGTAGCATAGAGGAAGTACCAACAATGGAACAGTGTGGCATTCCAGCACCTACTTCAGAAAATGAGGAGATTGAGGAAATCCTGGATAGCCATGTGGGAAGGAGTACCAGAAACAGGCAGTATGAAGAATATCTGGTGAAGTGGAGAGGAAGGCCTATGGAGGATTCATCCTAGTTGTCTAAAGCAGAGGTTGACCGTTTGGGTTTTCCTCAACCATCTGAGACGTGATGGGGTCACTTCTCAAATTACCCTAGGTGTCTGATGCAGGAGCATCTAGTGGTGTGAGGGAAATCTTGCATCACCCAAAAAGATGTTTTCCATTTATGTTCTTGTTGCTTGCTTTTTGTGGATGTTTTTGCATTTATCGATACCCTTTTTGTCGAATAAGGGTTTCCAACTTTTAGAATTGCTTTTTTTCTTTTTCTTCTCAACTGCTATTTTTAGCAGGTGTGAATTTTAAGGCGTCAGAAGACAAAAATTTATGGGAAGGTTCATGACAAAAAAATAAGCACTTTGGTGAAAGAATCGGGTCAAGATCATTCACAGTTTGAAAGTTATTCAAGTTTCCGTTTCTCCTTTTTTTCCTGAAAAACCTTTCGAGTCCAGTTTGAGGTACTAAACGGTAACCTCTCAAAGATGCTCTTGCTTGGACTCTAGGCATGAAACTTCCAGTTTCCTTCTATAGCCTGATTCAGGAAATATTTCTAACTTCTAATCAAGCATTTGGAAAACTTCTTGTCGCACTGGGTGTGTTAAAAAAAGAACTATTGATCATCAAATCTTGCTCCTCTTCGACAGTCTTATGGGAAATTCAGTGAGTGGGGGACAAATTGTGTCTCACTGAATACCTCCAATATTTTTATAGAAAGTTGGCTCTTCTTTGGTTGTGTTTAGAAAAGGGGAGAAGGGAATGTAAACATATAAAATAAAAGGTGATGGACCAAATCTTCTACAATATTTCAAACCCAAATCATTCCTATGAGTGATATAAATAGACATAAAATTCCACAACCCTTCATTGTTGGCAAGAGAGTGAACAACAAAGGCTAACTTCAAGAACAATGCAGACTTTCAAATCTTTCCATAGGTAGTGTTGATTAATGTCTGATCAAACATAAAGACTTCTTACGATTATCATTACAATATCTCATAAATCACATGAACTCTTCCTCCTAATACAACATAGTACAATAAAATAACAACTTTCTAAAAAATAGAGAAGTCCAATGACATAGCCCAATTTTCCTAAGTTACTATTCTACAATACGAGCATGGAACATAAAAATCTACTACTTAAACTTTCTAGATCCACCTTGCAAGACACAGTGTTTCATTTAGAACAACAATATAAAGAAAGAAAGCTTGAAAAAGGCCATACATGCACAGTCTCAACAAATTCTCCTCAATAGTTCATGCTTTTAATTATCAAATGAACTTTGTAAAAAGTGTCAGATGCCAATCTGACAATAGTTTAAACCCTAATAGATATAAGATGCTAGAGTAAAGTAGTTCTACAACTTGTGTTTGAAAATATTTCTAAAAATCGTCAAAAAACTAAAAAAAAATTCTTAGCTAAGAAACTATCACTTGGAATCCAACCGTTCACTGTGATTTCACCCTAATTATATGGCTTCTAGAAGAAGAAAACACCACCTCAACATAGAAGTAATTATTTCCAAATGTCCTCACTTGATAGCTTGCAATCTGATTGTGGATCCTTGGTTAGGCTGTAAAAATATTTGCTCATTAATTCTCAACTACTGTATTTATGTCTTTTAGATATTTAGCATAGATAGAGTCTCATGGATGATCAAATCTTAGAAATAATAGCCTTGCAAGAGGTCTTGTCAACCAATCACATCATCCTGAGGCACCAACTTAGAAATTCATCCTAAAAAAAAGAGTGGAAGAAGGCCAGTTAGCCCTGAAAAAATCTCAAAACATATTAGTCTGTAGGAGAAGCAAACTACCCATGGTGAATAGGTGATGTGTTAGCTAGTTGGAAACTTCTGAGCTTATGAATATAGCTCCCAAGTGAATACCCGATGAGTCAACATGTGTCTCGAACTTTCTTCCAAAAGGAAGACAAGAGATGAAAGTTGCACAACCACCACATGGTGCATTGCATATCTCTTCAATAATTCTACTCAAGCACAAGTGCACCCGAAATTGAAAACCTTTACACAAGCCAAAAGTAAAAATGACTAATTAAAAAACACTTCATAGTATCCACAATAACATTGATTTTGATAACATTCATATTATCATTTTGTTTTCCTTTATTTGTAACCATCCCTTTTGTATTTATATTTACTAACACTAATAATATTGACACTAACATTATTATTATAATAATAATATCCTTAATACTCGATATTAACATACTAACCTCATAAAGTACCTATTCCAATGGTAATGTTGCTCACAATTTAAATAATTTAATACTATCCTTATTTGTATCACTAGAGCTAGTATTACCAATTTTATTTTTAATATGTTAATTACATATAGTTGTATAATATTATCGATTCTAAATTTATCTCCAATAAGATTAGTAGCATTATTCATGGAGTCACAAGTGTATCTACTGTCATTGCTAATAGACTATAAATATAACCATTTATCAATTACCAATATATTTATAAAATAATTCTAAAAAATCAACTTACTTAACTATTAATCTATTGGACACTAACAACCTAATATTTGAATTCCTCAAAATTATAATGATAAGATCATTCATATTATTTATATTCTTCACCAATAGTGATACTATTATGATTGGAAATCACAATAATAATATCACTAGTAGAAAGGTATTTGTTACTCTTATTTTAGCCACTTCCTTAATGACTAACAATAGTATCAAGATTGGAACATTCAATCTCTACAAGCAAAGTGTTCACCTTAATGCTAAGTCTCATGATTAATATTCTATCCAAAAATATTTAAATAGATTTATCATGCATAGATGACTAGACCTCCATCAAGAACACTATATATTATCTACCACAACCAAACCACTTAATCTTAAAAAATATTTTCACCTTCAAACATAGGAATTAAAATTAAGTACCAAACATTATCGAATCTCAAACTTTTAAGTAACACATGGTTTTGTTAAGTCAAGAGAGAAATATGACAAGCATATATTTCACAATAACCAAGACAATTTAAATAACATTAATTAAAAATACTATAATGATGACATAGAATAAAGATTATTTCCCAAAATAATTTGAACAATAACACAAATAGTTGATAGGGTGGATAAAGAAACTTCCCATGAAGTAATAATTGGCATGAGCAACCCTCGATGAGGATTAACTTGACTAGATAAAAGATAGCTCAATACTTATTCAGCTCACAATTAAATTAGTATGGCTTCCTAAATTCACTAGTTACATGGATTATTTAATACCTATAAATAGATCATAATAATTTGAAACACAACTACTTCTATCATTCTAACCTATAATTTCAAATAAGAGGAGTCAATGTGATCCCAAGTTTACCACTTTTCAATATAATCAATCCACAATAGGTGGACTTCATATAATTAAATCAAAGACAAGATCATTAACTAACTAATAAGACTAATTTCCCAACACCACTAGCTTACCATTAAATAATGGCTTCCTCAAAACTTGAAACTTTATTTAATTACTAAATTATCCAATTTCAATGAAAATCCAAAGTTTCTTATGAACATATCAATTAATATTTGAATCTTAAGCCACTAATCACACATGGATATTCCCAAAACAAGAACATTTGAAATAAAATCATAACTACTAATTTTGCATTTCTCATTAGTATCTATAAATAAAGTCTAAGATAAGCTTAGAATTTGCATTGCACAAGAATATCAAATATTTAACTTACCAACCCAATTATCTGAAAACACTTCTCAAAAGTTGATTAAGTTCATTCATAAATTGATTTATTTTTTGATTACCTATCAAATGTTAAATCATTTGATATAACTATGTTCAAGTAAGAGTTCAATTCCTTGACTTTAATTCACAAATTTAATCTTTTCTGCAATAATAATTTTATCCATGTTCTAACTACAAAACAAATTCTAACCAATTCTTTTTTAAAAAGGATTACTTCATATCCAACTTTCCCTTCATTTACAAATTGTTGATTGTTCGATAAATTTTGCATAACTATTTGTAGACTGAAATTATTTATAGGGATATTCTCTATTGGTTTGCAAATTAAAAAGTCCCCACCATGTACCATTTGAAAACATTCAATGGACTAATGAAATTTTTTTCCTGACATAAGAATCTCTACACCTAAAATGCTAGTAGTTGGCTTGCAACAATCAACACTACTCAAATAGTTGTTGCCTCATTGCATGGCAGAACCCATGTTTGTTAGCCAATTTATTTGTTTTAGTTGACAGGATAATATTATTTATAAGGCGTGAACCCCATCAAGATGGGGGTCAACCACCCATTATAAAAAAAGGAGAATTGCTCAATACATGAAGGGCGAAACCTTAAGGAATATCACTCATGACATCACCACTAAGAGAGGATAAGTCTTGGAATAAAAAACTCATACCTTAGGGGACGCTAACCATAGCATTACCACAAAGTGGAACATTGCATACTAAGAAAATTCACACTCTTAAGGGATATCAAGCCGAATATAACCACAAAGGAGACACTAACATAGATCGAGAAGGCCACACTTTCATTGAAAAGGTCACACTTTCTAGCAGATGTATATTATCATCACTAAAAAGGGACCATTTCAAATGCAAACAATGAATGGGGGACTATATGCCTCACCTTAAAATGTCAGCATACTTACTATGTTGGTATTTTAAGGGGAAAATGATCCATACCTTCAAAACTAGTTATTCTTATCCCCAAGTGTGGAGACAAAGACAACCACATAAGAGACTATCATGTTCATTCCATAAAAAATATGGTTGAACTTAAAATTGTACCACCATGATTGGCAATGAGAAAATACATAAATCTAATTTTGATCATAAAATCTTGTGCCTCTTCAAATATCCTTATGGGAAATTCAGTAAGTGGGGGACCGAATTGCACCTTATTGAATAAGCTTTGAGATTGTTATAAAAGCCAACTCTTCTTTGTGTGTTGGGGAAAGGGGAAAGGCTAATGTAGAGGAAATAAACGATGGCAATGCATTGAAGCTTTTACAACATTTCAAAGCTTAACAACTCCTTACTCTTGATAAAATGGAAACAAAATGCCATAGACCCTTCATTGTTGGAAAGAGAACAAATGACTAAGACTAAAGCAAGCATAGAGAAATCATTCAAATCTCCTCATGGGAAACATCCATTAAGGTTTGATAGAAATAAGGAACCTTAAAATAAATAGGAATATTTTTTATCTTTACAAAGCCCTTTTTCTCTTACAACATAATATGAACTTCAGCGTAACCTTCATATAAAATGAAAGAAAATAATGAACATGATCCAATTTATGAAAGATATCTTCAAACATAAAATCTACTGGCATATAAAACAATCACCAAGACTAGTTCATAATGACTTGATACAAAGCATCCAACATTTACAAAAGAAAAAAAAATTCATGATAAAAGTAATAGATATGCACAATTTCAAAGACTTCTCCTTACTAATACTTGTTTCTGTTATAAAGGCAAAGGTCAAATTCCAATTGAAAAAATAGTCTTAACAAACTAAACATGCCATAGATACTAAACAATGCTCTATAAAAATATGCATATTCCCTTCTATTCTAAAAGTTATGGTTCTTGATTATCCTATCCTAATGACTGATCTCTATGATCACTTAATCTCTTGATACCTACTTCCTTTCTACTCAAACCCCTTTTTATAGCTAGAAGAATGAGCCACCACTAAAACGAATAGAGCTAAACAACTGCCAAGTGTTTGTTCCTAACCGTAATCCAATCTAGGGTCTAATTAGATCACAGCGTATCTGTAGGATCATGATGGACCAAAAAGTGGCGATATGATGGGTATGTGTAGGGTATGTGGCTACCGACTTTTTTTTTACCCAAAATTGATAAAATAAAAAGGGTTTTTAAAGGAGATTCTCAAATTTCCACTAATATAAATTATGCTTTACATTGAATTTAATAAATGATTATTATTCATTTTCTATTTGAATTATGACTAAAGTCCTAATTGATAGGCTGATTGAAAAAAATCTATAACTTTCAAACGCTATCACATTTTTTGAATCCGAAACATGCATCACATTCCATGCTTTCCATACTATAGGATTAAAAGAAAAATTGAATGACATGAAGTTTGACCAAGTTAAGGTGGTCAGACATATGAGTTTTTATATTTTTTAAAAGTTGTAATAAAAAAATCATAATTAATTATTTACTTGGAAAAAAATTACAAAAAAATATGCATCACATCGGGACATGAGTCCTCTACTTATATCTAAAATATTATAAAAAATATTTTCATTTTATTGTGGTTAGGGTGGTCATATAGACACCTACTTCTTACTTTTTCCCTGAAATTTAAGTACTACTACATTGAAATTTCAAATTTTCACCAAATAGATTTAAAAAAAAAAAAAACTTTGTATTTTAGAAACTGGATTCAATTTGCTACAAATTCTATTCTTACATATTTTTGACATATTATAGATAACTTATTCAATTTTTTACGTCAAGTTGCCTAACTTTGATTTTTCTAAATTTTTTGCCACTTAAGGGCCTGTTTTTCCCATGATGGTCTTCCACATACCCCACAACAATCTTCACTAATAAAAATAGAGTTGCCTCCTTAATGGCTTCAAATATTATAGAAGTTCCACAAAAATATGTTGTCAGAGGATGATCAAACCCTCTTATAGCCTAGAAAAACATGATCTAATCAGCTATGAGGAGTGATGACAATGTCCCTTAAGACTAATCTTCAAGACAAGAGCTCCACTATGCTTTTCAACAAACTCTGTTAAAAAAGATGCATCTGCAGGACAAATAACCTTCCCAACGAAGTGGTTGACATGGCACGCTGGAAGGAAATATTTGAATTTGTGAGAGAAGCTTGGTGAAAATCCTTGCTTCACTACCATGTGTCCCAACTTGGGCCCAAAAGGAAAGCGATTAAAAGAAAAGCCACACAGCCACAATGTGGCACATTGTTCACTATTCAGTGAGAGTAATATTAAGCCTTCAGGGCACTGAGCCATCAAAATATGAAAAAGAAATAAGGGTCAAAATAGAAGACTGTAGGGGCCAAAGACAAAAAACATTGATGGAAAAAATTTCTGCACAGTTTTTGCCAACTCATAGGGGGCTTGCACTTTTACAGGTATGAGCCCAGATATAAAATAGTCCTCAAAATTTGAGGAAAGTGGCATGATAAGAATCTCATTATTCATTAGAAGGAAGAGTAAGTGTGTGCAATGTCTCATAGGTTTTGTCTAGATCAATAACTTTCTTGAAAGATACTCCTTCCCATTTTGATGCAATAGTTATGATGTGGTAGTAGAGGCAGGATAAATAGAGGAGCACCTTCTTGACTTCTATGATGGAAGGAGATGGGCTCAAACCTTGAAGTGACAAGAATTCCAATTGTTTGAGCCCAGTATCCTTTCTAATTTTCTCTTCTGCTAATACCTCTCCATCCTTTGAGAATAAGGAAGGAAACCCAATATAGATTAAAGCTTGCAAGTCTCCCTTGATCTCTCCAACCTTTTTAGTGAATGTTGACTAATAGGTCTTAATTTGTTGAGTGACTTGATTGCAGGTGATAAAATCATTTTTCTTTCTAGTTGTCACCCTTCAGTCAAGAATTCCAACATCTCTCAAAGCTTACTCTATTGCTTTGTAAAACTTAGAAATTAATCTCCTTGACTCCTCACAATGGGGAATGCTAGTATGTAGGATTTTCTTGACTACTAGACCTACCTTTGTATTTAGTTCTTGTGCATCTATTAGGAACTTCAAGACTGGCCTTAGGGCCATCACTATGACCATGATACTTTCCCAATGAGAGGATATTATCATTCATAATATTAGGAGGAGCTGAGATCCTCATGCTACAACAAACTCTTGTTGGAATTGGGATTCCTTAGCTACCATGTTCTCCTCCAATAGATTCTTCTCTTAGAGAGCATTTGAAATTTTAGAGCGCAGCTTCTCAATCTCTCCATTGCGAGTCTACAAACTAGGCTCAATATCTTGCCTCTCCCATTTTTCTTTTTCTATTTCTATGTGGGCTTTATGAAGATTGTTAGTGGCTTGAGGTTGGGTTTTATCCAATTCTTCTTATATATCAACCTCTTTCTTATCCATATCCTGTAGCTCCTTTTGTAACTCTACATGTTTACTATTTTTTGTAGTTGCTATATCCCTAACCTTTTTTTGCATTGGTCCATGCTTCACAATTTTTTCACACTTGACCTCAATCTCACATTTCAATCTTTGCACCTCAGCATAAAGCCAATCCTTTTCACTCTGAGCCTCTTTGAGAAACTTAGTTGGTTTTCCTTTCTGACCCTGTGCCTCCCTTAGGCGAGCCATCTCCATATAATTTCCTTTGATCTCCACTTGCAGTCTCTCAACTATGGAATTTACGTTTACTAACTCTCCCTCACACTTCTTCAAATTTTTTCCCAATTTCTCATAGTCGGTATAGACTACTTCTGAGTGGCCTTGGTCAAGTCCACTTTGTCCCATGTAAGAGTTTCACTCAAATTCAAACCCATAGTTTGCATATCATAATATTTGAATTACATTTCTCCTTCTGGTAACTTGGATATCCATAGCCTCATAGATGAGATCATTAGAACATTTCGCGCTTCATTAAAACAAGTTTCCAACTTCAGGATGGCTAGATTTGTCATGAATTTTACCCATAATTTTTGCTTCCTATCTTGCTAAGCATGCCTTGTTAATTCAATATGGGTTTGAAGGCTCTGTGGAGACTCAATACTTTATGTGGCAAGAGAAACACCAATGGGGAAGACATAGAGGGTGACAAAAGGGTTGCTCTTAGTTGACTGAGTTTGTAGAGAAGCAAAAGGAATTGTTCTCATTGAAAAGTTCAAGATGCCATGTTCAAGTTGGGAAGGAGGAAAGGTTATCATCAGAGTAAAATGAGGAGTAGGCAAAAAAATAGGCATATTCCTAGAAGTAGGCAAGGGTGATGAAACTTGTAGAATTGGTGGCTAGGTGTTGACAACTTGTGCGTTGGATAGTGTGATCAAAGAGTCAATCATGACTAAGGAAAAGGTACACCTTTAGTATGCGAGGTCTCTGTATGGGGATCGTTATCAAATATAGCTGGGGGTGTATTAAGGACGAGGTGGTGAAGGCCCACAAATAGAAAACATTGATACATTTATTGTTATCATTAAATGTATGATATTAGTATTAGTAAAATAATATTGTGTTACATTTTATAATGATAACTTTATACTCCTGCATGGTTCATAGGCATTCAAGGATTGCCTCATTTTACACATCTTTTCTCATTTCCTCTAAATTTATTACATTATTTTTATAGAAAAAAATGGAGAATGTGAATACAATACTGCCACTATTTATTTCATTAGTATAATTCAAATGATTACCCTTTATGAACTTTTAATTTAGATGGTATCATGTTAATTTTATTTTTACAATTATTACATCTTACTTATTCTAACCTAGTTAGTATTCTACATCAATTCTAAATATTCTCAATCCTCATTTTTATTTAGTTATAGAACACTTATATTTATTTTAAATTTTGATCATATTGTAATTATGTATCATTTTCTTCAATATTTTAAGACAAACCTCTCATAGCAAGGATAATCTAAAAAAATGGTATCCATATCCATTTAATTTTTATGAGTATACTAAATATTTACTTTCATGTTGAGTGTTTTTATTTAAATAACACGTGTCTTCATAGTGGTTTACATAAAATTAAGTGTAGAGACCAAATCTAATGGTGAAAATTGTATACCTTGCATGGTTCCTTTTATTTTAGACTTTCTTTGGCATGGTTGCTCATTAAGTGATGTCTAGTACATGATTGGTATAATTTCTATGCAAAATATAACCTAGAATTGAAACAAACATGAGTCCATCTATATTTATTTCTAGTGATGAATACTAATCCTAAATTTATGAATCAAACAACTAGGTTTAAAACTATAATTCTAATTATGGCCCTAGTTATTTACAAGTTTAGCTTCAAATTCAGCATTGATATAATCCTTTCTTAACTTTTAAACATTTTTCCATGAAGTGTGAAATGTCTTAACTACATCCTTTGAATTTATATCTAATGAATAATTATTTTTAAATTTTTTAGAGACTTTTTTGAGTTTTAGAAGTTGTCTTTTCTTCTAGTCTCATTCTTTGAGAAGCATTATCAATAAATCAATACTTCATTAACTACTCACATCAACATATAATCATAGATTTAGGAGGCTTTCCCAATGGAAAGTAATCCTTAATTTAGGAAAGTTTTAAAAGATGTTTTTAAACAATCTCAATCAATGAATAGAAATTATATAAAACTAACAAAAATAGATTGTATAGGTCATCATTATTGAAATTTATATCCCTCCTTGAAGGTTAGATTGAGACAATATTTATATCTATAGTCTTTCATACCACTTAGGCATTCGTGAATGTGAACTAGAGTGATAGATAACCCTTTTTCGAGATTTGAAGAAATTCATCTAGTGCACTCTAGCTTTAGTACACACTATTGAAGGATTCTAAAATGACAAACTATTTTTTTGATTATCTAGTTTCTAAATTATTTCCAAAATCTATGACTTTCCCATTGGTCTCAAAATTTTTAGATTGATATATATATATATATATATATAATTTATTTATTCAAAAGTAATTATTTACCTAAAACAATTTATGAGAAAGTATATTTTTATTGCTTACAAGTATTAATAATTTATTATTGAGTTTATCTTTATTGCTATTTTTTTCTTTGAAGAGAACCATACATTAAATACCTTTCTCAAAATAAATATTTTTTATAACTTAATATACTTACATAATTTTTTGGAAATTTTTTTTACGTCTAACACATATTTATCAACTTTTATTAATTAATTTATATTTATTTTTCATGTCATTTCTTTACTATTTTTTTTTTTTAATATTAAATTTTAATTTGAAGAGAAAATACATTAAATATTTAACTTTTTAAAGTTATAAACTATTAAAATTTTTAACTAAACAATTTTTTATTTTTATTTTACATTGCATTTTAATTAAAATGTAATAAAATGACATATACTTAGAATATGTTTAGACTGACATAATAATATTGTATAGTGTAAAATATTAACAATCCTATAATAATTAAAAAATAGAAATAATCATGCATATGGATGTTTATATGACTATGCAAATTAATTGATTGAAATTCAATAATAATAGTGTAAACTCCAATCATCAATAAAAAATTTCTAAACTATGCAAAAAAATTATTTTTTAGAAGATTTAAATTCATGAAGCTTTCACAGTCCATGACAATATTGTGAAAAGATTTCAGGATTAAAACTATGTGCCAATTTTTATATCAATGTTTTAGATCATACTCCACGACCACTCTTCTTTCTTTTTGCATGGCATCCTAATGATGGATCATGCAATGTGATTTGAAGTGTGATCTAAAATGTTGATGTAAAAATTGACCTACAGTATTAATCCTGAAATATTTTCACAATATTTTAGAACATGTCACAACACTTTAATTTGATGTTGTAATCTTATACTATTTGTGCTAAACATATTAAAATATATATTTTTTAAAACCAAAGAATAAACTAGCCAACTGACCATTAGATATGGATGTAGAATTTTCAAATGCAAAGTGGTGGCTATAATTCAAAGTACAAATACAAATTTGAGAGTATGTAACTCTGTAAAATCATCTTCCTTAAGTTACATGATCAAACACCCAAGACTATCCAAAAATAATTACTAACATTGTTCCACCAAATCAAATCCCTAACCTCAACCACACAATCATTGTTGACTTGTGTTCATCTACTATGCTCCATACCAAATTCTCCACTCTTTCTAAAGGGTAAACCAATTCCATGTTTGAATTTCTTGAAGGTCGATTAATTGTCACATGAAAACAATTAATTCCTTTTACATAAACTCTTATTGTAGGTATATACCCACAAAGGAAATTTAAGAAAGCATAGAAATAGGTCAAGAGGAACAAGTTAGGCAGATCCTCAAGTTTCTACCCTTTCATATCAAATTAAGACAAGTTTATTTTCTCTATTGTTGAACTTACTTCAAATATGTTGATTCGTACCTTCAAAGTAATTTCATGGTAGATTTAAAATTATGAGGCTATTCATATTGTTAATATTATTTTGTATTTGTCTAGTAATATTTCTAGATGACATGATGAATATAATTTTTAAGATTGTATACTATTTTCTTTTAAATTATATGAAATTTTATTTATATACTGTGTTGCATGTCATTTGAGAAGATTCTAAGTTAAAAATTTCTCTAATCCCTTTGGGTGAAAGGGAAATTTTCTACTAAATTTGTCATAGATATATCTACCACCTTTCAAATTGATGAGGTTTATGACCAATAGAAGAATTTTATTCACAAGTTCATTAGAGAAAGACATAGAACTATCAACTCTTTACAATTTGTAAGGAGGCATGAAGAAAGCTCACTACAATTGATTATCCCTTAAATACAAAACTTAAAATTTATCAAACTAACGAAAGAGACAAACAATAATACTAAATTGATCAATCATTTTTAGACATTCACTAAAATAATTCATGCAAATATTTATTCAAATGAATACATATTATTCCCTCCATAAATTATTTAAATTTTGCAAAAAAAAAAATCAATTTAAAATAATTAAAAACATATAAAAAAATATTTAAAAAAAAAACAATTTCTATAAATATTTATTTGATAAATTGTATGATTAAAATTTTAAAAAATAAAATAAAAATCTATTGCATTACTAAACATCATTTTATAATAGAATTATTGAAAATAATAATATTAATATCATAACACTAAATAACATTACATTGTAACGCACTAACTTATTAAACCACATACTAACTAACCAACCCAACACATGAACATATTACACTAATAAAATCGAACTGAATTTTGAAGCGACATTATAGCCATTCTGTTAGAATGGGAAAATGACATCAATATAAAGCTATTATAAACACGCAAATTCTTATTTGAAACATTGCAGATTTCTATCCTCGTAATCTAATGGTGCAGTCCCAAACTGTTAAATGCCAAATAGATGAAACCAAAAACATTTTTAAAACGAACAATGGACTGGGCATCTAACCGGCAGATGCAGATGTGGATGGCTGAAATGAAATGTGAGATCAGTATTTCAAAGTCCATAAAATATTCTTCTTTTGAGGGTCCTAATCCAACGACCAAGACTACCTCTCCAGACAATCACTGACATTGTTCCGCCAAATCCAATCCCTAACCCAAGCCCGGCAGCGATCAGTGACACGTGCTCATTTACCCTGGTCCAGAATGACTTCTCCTTTTCCAACGGTGAAACTAATGTCGCATTTTTTATGCATTTCCTGAAAGTGAATCTATTGTCACATAAACACGGAGGGTTTCCCTGATATGATCTCTCATCAAAAGTCTGAAACTGCTGTCCTCCAGGTATATGCCCACAAAGATTATTGAAAGAAACATTGAAATAAGCCAAATATGACAAGTTAGACAGCTCTTCGGGTATCTGCCCACTCAAACTATTCTGAGACAAGTCCAACTGTTCCAGGGTTGACATTTGCCCTAGAGATGCGGGTATCTGACCTTCAAGGTGATTCCCAGAGAGATTTAATAGCCTCATGCTAGACATATCCCCAATGCTTTCCGGTATTTTCCCAGTAAGATTATTGTACGACAGGTCTAGTATAGTGTTTGTTATTAGAACATAAGTAATTGTATACTCCGTTCCTTTTATTACTATGGGTATGTCTTCATAGAGCGTGTTACCTGGTAGTTGAGAAGATCCTGAAATTCGAAATCCCATGAGGCCCTTCAGACTTGAGGGAATTGTTCCGCTGAAATTATTATTGGAAAGATCCAGAACCTGCAAACTGGTGAGATTTGTGATCCATAGAGGTATTTCGCCCTCAAGTTGATTAGAGCCAAGGCTAAGAACTCTCAATTCTTGACAATTTTCAAGGATGCCTGAAGGAAACTCACCTGTCAATTGATTTTTGCTCAGATCCAGAAGCTGAAGATGCGTACAACTGGCCAAGGAAGCAGGCAGACTCCCAGAGAAATTATTAGAATGAGCTGAAATAACTTCAATGGAAGAAGAAAAATTAAGATTTAGATCCCCATAGAACGAGTTGCTGGATAACTTTAGTCTCTTTAAGGCAGTGCTGTTCATCAATGTTGCTGGAATTTTTCCTGTCAAAAGATTGTCGGCCAAAACCAAATCGGTCATAGACTTGCAGTTGCCTAAGGATTGCGGAATTTGTCCCATCAGCTGATTATCAGAAACGTCCAAGTTTTGAAGTGAAACCAAACTGCCAATGTTTTCAGGAATAGGACCAGAGATTTTATTGTTGTAGATGAATAGCTGAGTAAGATTCTTGAGTTCACCAATACTATACGGTATAGATCCGCTAAAATTATTGGAAAACAGAAACAAAATTTTCAAGGATAGGAGGTTTCCTATGGCTTCTGGAAGTGTACCTGTAAGATTGTTAGTGTCGAGGTAAAGATTCTCAAGCAGCATCAAATTTGTTATTCTTGCGGGTAGTCTTCCTGCCAGCTTATTTGTACCTAAATTCAAATAGGTCAACTCCGTCAGGTTTCCAATGCCCTCTGGTATCGAACCCGTAAACCCATTTACTCCTAGGTCCAAATGGACCAAATTCCTAAGCTTTTCAACTCCCGGGGAAATGGTTCCACTCAATCTGTTTCCAGTTAAAGAAAGGGTGGAGAGGGGTAGATTGGAGATACTCATGGGCAATGGTCCATTAATAAGGTTCCATCCAAGATCAAGCCACACAAGGCTGCTACAGTTTCCTATTTCAGGAGGGATAGAACCTGTAAGATTGGATGGGCCATAGACTGATAATTGGAAAAGTTGTTTCAAGTTTCCTAGTTCCGGCGGTATATTGCCTGTTAGCGAGTTATCCCCCAGAAACAGTAACTCAAGAGAAGAGCAATTACCCAGAGCTGGAGGGATTTGCGACTTCAACCTATTAGACTGCAGGCCAAGGATTTGCAATTTCTGCAACCTCCCCAGTTCAGACGGAATGCTACCTGCGAGACTATTATAGCCAAGGACCAAATCAAGGAGAGACGTGCAGTTGCCTAGAGAATTTGGAATGCTTCCACCCAGACCATTGTAGGACAAGCGGAGATGTTGTAAGTTGATCAGGCCACCAAATTCTTCTGGTATGCTCCCTGTCAAGTTATTTTCTGAAAGTCTCATCCATTGCAGGTGCGCGCAGTTAGCAAGAGATGTGGGAATGGAACCATTCAGCTCATTTGTATTGAGGTCCAATACTCTCAATGCCTTCAATTGACCAAGCTCAGGTGGAATCCTTCCACTGAAAGAATTATCAGAAAGATTCAAAGTGTGCAGCAAAGACAGGTGTCCTATGGATGGAGAAATTGTACCTTCCACTCCCAATTGAGAGAGAACGATGGCTACTACTCTGTTGGTGTGATTTCTGCACCAAACGCCATTCCAGGAGCACACGTTGGACGATGTGTTTGCAGTCCAGGTGGAGAGCGATTGGAGAGGGTCTGCAGTAATGGCGTTCTTAAAAGATAGAAGAGCTTGCACATCCCTCTTCTCCCCACTCCCAAGAGCTGCAAATGCTAAATCTTCCTCCACTATAAGTCTCTCTTCCCTGACAAAATACGAACCCCCTATATCAGCTGTTGGGTTGGCAGCAACAATTGCCAACGCCAAATATACCATTTTAATTAGAACGCCTCCCTCCATCTCCTGTCCTGCTTCAGCCAAGGATAGACCCATATTAATTGTATATATAACACATTTAAGCCTCGCACGGTATTATTTACCAGCGGTTTACATTTCCACGTCAATGCAGCATGGCCAGCAACATTTTTCAAAAGAAAACAAATATTTATATTTTTTAATAAATAAAATATAAAATTATTATTAATTGTTTAATTATTAAATCCACTTGTTAAATAATAATATACAATTAATTTAAACAAAAGATATATGACGTAATGGATAAAGCTATCCCATATAGAATTATATGCATCTACATCAATGTAGATTATTTGTAGGCCATTTCTATCTTTCTCATGTAGAATTTTAATGGCAGACTTGTCAGTATTACTACACCCTCTCGAGTGCACTGCATGAGCCTACCATCATTATATTATTAAGAATATAGAATTTCATACCATAACAGTTTTTTTATAATTTCAATATAAATTTCTAATTAAATATGTTTAACCTAATTATATAATTTTATAATTCTTTTTAAATGATTTTTAATAATTTTAAGGAAAATTAAATTCTCTTATAAAAAATATATAAGTTAAATAAATAATATAATTAATTGATTAAACATTTCAGCTATATAATTGAGTTGTGACTTAAAATAATAAATGTGAAATTAATTACAAAAATTAAATGAATTAAATATTATATTTAGTTAAAATTTTGACAATGGGAATATAATGTAGTTGTTAGAAATCGATTCATCTAGAAGCTAGAATTTTATGGTTTGATTTGATTGTTGTGATGGAATATACAAATCGATTATTTGTCATTTTGATTTAGATTTATGTTTATGGGGCAAGCTAGAGTGTGGACCTAACAAGCTTGCCTCAATCTTATGCTATTTCCATATATATAAAGACTAAGATTGTTTATAAACTCCTTTACAAATTTGTTAAGTTGATAGAGTCATCTTCTCCTTAGATAGACCTCTAGGTAGACTAATTCAAAAACATTGAAACAAGAATCAAGGAACGAAAGAAAGCATATAGTGGACTTGGGATGGTAAATGAGCACTAAAATAATTCCTTGATAAGGATGTTATGATACTCTCATAGATGCTCAAAATTAATGTTCTCCAATAACTATTAGGTTTTCTTTGATGATTTCCAAATGAATGAATAAATAATTTTAAATACAACATAATAGAAAAAACAACACAAACATGCTTTAGGGTAGCTAACAATGGCTAGTGAAAAGTTTGGCAATTTATAAATTGAATTTCAAATTCTAAATTTCAAGGTTCATATCCACGAATGCAAAAATGGCCATGTTTGTGTCTATATAGTCCATGGATCTAATAGAAGGAAATGAACATGAGATTTACGGATCAAGATCAAATATTTAGGGATACAAAAAAATAGAATTAGAATATGGTAGTATCATGAGATCTATTCGTACAAGATAATTTCACTTCTAAACTAGTTAGTGCAATAAACACACTACAATCAAAGTGGGTATGCCATTATCACGATTAGGGATTTTTCCAACTTCAATGTGAATGTATATTAATAGGTAGATGTAATTCTAACAATTAGGTTTTTTGTCAAGATAGTAGATTTATGAGTCGAATCTAAATAAAAAGTTGATAATAATAAAAAAAATTATAATAAGTTATTACTTTGAAATCTATTTTAAATTTATTTTAATTTAAATAATATAATTAATCGTTATAAGTTAAGTCCAATAAGTTAGGTCAACAAAATAGAACATTATACCATTTTCACCTATGTTTTGACACTTTAGTTGATAAACATAGGATACATATATAATCTCACCAAACCCTATAATAAGGATTTGTTAATGTTAAAAAAAATGTATGCGGAGAGAATGAGATTTTCAAAGAAGATGTGAAAATTAGAAAATAAAATAAAATCCTAAAGAGAAAACCCTATGAGAATTATGTCATGTAGGATTGCATTGATTCACCAAAATGTAAAGAAAAATAAATTCCCTAAGAAGAATACCAACTTTTCTTAAGGTAGGAAATGAATGGGTTGAGGTTAGCTAAACTATAAATTTAAATTAAATAGTGAAAATTTTTGGGGCTAGATTGAACAGTGCAAGATAGATTCTACTACCATGGAATTGACCTCAACCATGAAGTAGTAATTTGAGAAAAAGAAAGAAAAAATAGTTTTTATTTGTACTATCATTTTCCTTACTTCATCCTATATCATACAACCTTATAATATTTTAGTTGGATTTTTTAATCTTTCTTGCATTTATTGTGGTTTATTTTAGAGTTTTTGACCCTTAGGAAAGTAATCTTTTTAATAATTCCCAAGTATTTAAATTTGTATTTTCTTTTAGAATTTTTAGTAATTGGAGTAATTGGAGTAGAGAATTTAGGATCCATGATTGTACACCACATTTTGTGGCTTCACAAGAAGGTTAAACTAGACACCATCCAGAATTCAAGAAAAGGTTTTTTTCCTTTTTTAGTTTATGGAAGCTAACCATGTGGATGTAATCCTTTTCAATGGATGTTTTTGTACTGACTATTGCCTACTTATTTTTTCTCCATAGGTAAGGTATTTTATTATGTTTCACCAATAAGCCACTAAAATATATTTGGCTTGAGTTTACTCTATTTTTCCCTAGCCCACTAACTCTTCCTACAACATATTTCTTCTTGAAATAGGAGGTTAGTAAAGGTTGAACATGAAATAATTTATTTACCTTGGTTAAAACATATAGTTTTTGTAGATATTCTCCTATCCCAATATTCAAAGGAATCTATTGACATATTGATAGGCAATATGCACCAAACATAGAATATTTATTATATTGACTTAACAATTACATGCTTTTGGTCCCAAGCCTTTGACCATATAATTAGGGAATTTCCTCTAGTATCACACATGACCAAACTAATATCTAGGACAATACTTATGTAATAAATATAAAGTATGGATGGAATTATGTGAAGAACAATAAAATTATCTTTAATGGAGCTCAATAAGGCACTCAATCTAATTGTAGTGCACCCATAAATGGTGTAGCTACCAAGGATAAAAACAGTAAGTCCCTCATGTCTATTCATTAATGATAAATAAGAAAATCATGCAAGATCTTCTTTACAAAATTCCATTGATAAAAAATAACTAGTAGTTGATAATAAACTCCCATAAAATCCCTTTTGTTCTTCCTTTAAAGAATATAGTGAACCTTTATACTTTTAGGAAAAAATAATACATAGGAGGTTGAAGGAGACTATATTGCTAGGAAATAATATGTAGAATTTTTATCCTTATCTATTAGACTTACAAAAGTAGATTTAGCATAATGGGTTTTCTTCATTGCAAGGGTTAGAATTTGAGAAAATTATTTCAGAACCTCTTTCCCCATGAATTATATTTTATGGCCCATGAGGGTTTTGATATACCCAAAATGAGAATTCATTATGTGGGATATTTTATAGAGATTTGTTCCTCTAAAACTTCTTTGTCTTCAAGAGATCAAGATGATCAACCTTTCAATTTTAGTCATGTCTTATGTCTTATGGCTAGTGGAATTCCCACTATGTTACCCCTAGTTATGACCTATATAATAGAGCTTTATGGTTCCTTTTCAATACTAGTAATTGGGCCTTTTATTTTGTTAACATTTATGTCTAAAATGATGTACCTAAAAGCAAATTGCATTGGTGGGGGCTTGTATTTGAAAAAATTCCAACTTGGTGTCTTTTAAAGGTGAAATAAATATAGTTGAGATGACATCACATATAAGAAAAATTCCTATTCAGGGGATAGCTAGTGAAAGACGAACATGGTTCTACATGTCCAATAAATTGGACATTTATGACCCAAATCTTGGCTATAAAAACAAACATTGTTTGGTTCATTGTGTACTAATTATGTAGTGGATCTAAAATATTTATTTAGATTCTTTTTTGTCCTATTTTAGTACAACTATAGTCCACCTTTTCCAACTATTATTAATTTCTAGTTGAAGTCTTTCTAGATTGGGTCATTTACGAAAACTCTTCAACTTACTTTAAAATTGAATAGGCCCCATAAAGTTTCAAGAATTGCATGCCTTAAATATTTTTAATGCATCATTCCTTCAATGTTATTTTGCATTGGTACATATGTAACTATAGCATCATGAAATCAATTTACTAATCTATGAGAATGTGTTGTGATTAGGAGCATTATTCAACAAGTCAAGAGTAGCCATTAGAGATTTATTGCAACAACTCAAGATCCAACATCATGTCAAATTTTATATGAGTTTGTTCATGTTCATTATTTTGTGTAGGAAAACCTTTGTTGTAGGTCTCCAAAGTATTCAAGAAATCAAGAATTCAAGAAAATCAAGCAAGTAAGATCTAAGATCCTTGAGGTGATGTGTATGCATTTAGTCCTTCAAGGAAGCAATTGAAGGGTGGTGAGTTGTAGTACTTTGTGATCTCATCATTCCTTCCTTTCATTTATCAATATTATCATTGAAATTACCATTGTGGAAATGGAAACACTTACAAGGGGTTTGACTGGAACAAGCCCCTAAAATGGCCCAACATTTCTTCTCTTTATGAATGTGCAAATCTTAGGTGGAAGAGGATTGAAAGGAAATTTGAAGACACTTAATTTACTATTGCATTTGAAACCATGAGCCTTGAAAACTCATAGAAATTTCATTATAGAAATATCCGACATCGATCTGAAATGCTTTCAAACATGAAAAGAAGTGTAGATTCGACATTAGAGGACTGAAAAATAGATATGAAGAATACCTAGCAGGATAGTGGCACCCCCAAGATCACTGTCCTGAAAAATTACATTGAAATTTATACCACGAGTACATATTGTCCCCACCTTTCTATTTTTATTATCTGATTTCCTCTATGACATCTCAAATTTTCTATATTAGCATAAAAACATTATGTCACATCATTAAGTCAATTAGATCATTGTATTTCATTATTAGGTCATTTCTAGATTTGGTTGAGGGTTGGTTGACTCACCTTTTGGGCTATAAGTCAATCACATACATTGTCCAAATCCATCAAACCCCCATTCCATCTTGCATTTCCATCCTTGCACTCATACATCCCCCAAAACATACACTTACACACATATTAAATGAAATTTGGAAAAGGTGTCAAAACTTAAGGAAAACAACCAAATGGTTCCCCTTTCTAACCATTTCACTAACATATATAGAGCTTAGTGCCACATTCAAAAGGATGTACTTATTGGATTGATATGTTATTTGATACTATTATTTGTACCACTCATTTTCATAGAATGTTACTATCCAAGATATTCTAGAAGGCATATGTGGGCATGCCATTAGAGCTTTGTTGATGCACTAATAAGCCTAGAGAAATGGATTTATAGATATATTTCCAAATTAGGTTTGTATGCTATATTAACTTATGTAGGTTGTTTACTAGAATACTAGGGCAGCCCAAAATTCAATGATTTTTTGTAAAGAATTAATTTTGGGAATATGAATTTAAAATTTATCTCAAAATGTTGAGAGCAACAAAGAACCTAGCTAGTGCTTATCCAAATATTTTTAAGTCATAAAAGCATTTTTTATTAAAAATGATGTGGATATTAATAATCTTTTAGGTGCTATTGCTTGTAGAACCACCATAGGTCCCATATTGCAACTTGTGAAAAAACCCATTCTCAAGAGAAAGTATTCTCTATTGAGTTTGGAATGACTATTGAGAAAGCATCTAGTTACAATGATTTTCCTTGTAAAATTTTAAAAATACTTTGGGTTGATGTTGGTCGTGAATTGTTTAATGTTCATTTTGAAGTGTATCATACTAATTCTCTAGGCCTTGTAACTAATAAAGGAAACATCAAGTTCATACCTAAGGTTGGTGGATCCAAAGTTGAGCTATAACTAAAGGTTCATCACTCTCTAGCAAAGGTTGTAGCCATGTACATATTAAAAATCTCCTCCTACTAGTGGTTTTCATGAATGTATGGAATTTATTGAAAGCTTATATATCCTTGAAAATTTACTGTGCATGTTAGGAGAGTGTGAAATGATCAAGTAATTCAAACTAGTAGGTACTTTCTTTGAATTTAATTTTGAAAATATTACCAAGGGATTGAATGACATTTCATTCTTGCCATGCTTAGGCTATTTTATCTAATCCCACCTTCATCCAATCTATTCAAATGCTCTTTACAAATTCGTTTTCCTAGTTAACCATTAATGATGTTCTATATTGAATTTTGGTTGACCTTTAATTTATAAAAGGTAGGGGTGCCCTCTTATTTATTCACTTTAAGTGCTTGGTACTAATGGATTTGGCTATATTCTTTCCAATGACATTGTGCAATGATGTGTCAACGGATTTTTCCTTCATAGAGATGTGTCTTAGCATTTTATTGATGGCACTTTGTAGATGACTCCTTAATGCTCATTGAAGATGGGGACAATATTTACCAAATTTTGAGATGTCTTGAAACATTTTCCTAGCTTTATGTTTTTGTATCCAATTCAAAAGGGTGCAATATTACAGACAATCATTTTTGTAGTCCTTGGCTTGGATTCATTCTTTAACATTGAAATCCATTGATCATGTGGGATTTGTTTTTAATTCTTGGGAATCTCATTTGTGTTTCAACCTTTCCAAGATAGTCTTCAATAGTAATGTATTAATTGTTTAAAAAAAATACATTTCCCTTATAGAGTTTGGCATGGCATATTTGGTGCCTCCTAAGAGATTTAAGTGAGCTATTCCTTATTGATACCAATAAGCGGGGTATTTATTTCTATGAGAAATAGATTATGAAAAGTTGTGATGGCAACAAATCCTAGAGCATTGCCTTTGGCTCATAAGATGGGTGCTCAACATGGAATAGCCTTAGATTTTACTCTCTTGTTATTTCTCTAATCCCCATGAAAACAAATGGCACCTTTGTCACCAATATAAATATTTCAAACTTTTGGAAAACTATTGACTCATCGTTGCTTTAGAATGAGGATGGATTTTGTAATGTCTATTAACCAACACTTAATATGTGAATCTCTAACTATCTTATTCCAAAAAGAATTCTCATAACTACTACTTAAATCCATCCCCTTCAATTTTTCATTAAAAAGTGAGTTATTTATATTTTCTTGAACAATTGCACATGACTATCTTCAAACTAAGGCCAAATTTAAATTATACTAGGTTGATCAAGAGACCTACCCACTTATAATTGATGTCATGCATTCTCATCATACTTGTCAAACCTCAAAAAAAAAAAAAAATGGAAATGATATGCAAATACACCCTTTCACAATTACATTCCCCAACATGTAATTATCTACGGGAGAGGAGCCTATAGTGGAGCACCCTAACTTCGTGTTTCTCAAAATCCTATGTGGAAATTTCAAATCACTCCCAATTTTGTACAACAGTTTATTTGTTAACTCATGTGCTTCTATATTTCATTTTAGGGCCACATGATCAAATATAATGCCACATCAGCATGCTTTTTGTTGAGGTATCCAAAAAGGCCCAAAAAAAAGTGAGACTGATAGTGGTGCACTAAGTCATGTTTTATGGGTGCACTAATGTGGCATCACATGATTTGTCACTTTGAATACTTTATGGATAAAAAGTGTTTTGCAATTGGATATTAAAGTGCTCCACTATGAAGCCTAGTGAGGACTACTTCTATCCCCACTATTAGACCCTGCTCCATTATGGACCCCTCTCCCCTACTCACCTACATATGACTCAAAAATTAATAAACAAACAGTCTTTACAACCTGCAGCCTCATCTCGGCTGAACAAAAATAGTTCCTACGTGTTGAAAATGAAAACAGATATCCTTCTAGAAATCCATTAAAATATTGGATTGGTGTTATCGTTGATTCTCAGAATCATAGTGATGCAGATATCGTCACTCGTCAATACACAAATGCATTGCTCTAACATATGCCTTTATTTAATTCACAACAATCTGAGATCGGTATAACACGCTTTCTAAAAAAAATTGGGCTTTCACACGGCAAATTGCTACAATTAATGATATTTTATTTTGGTTTGCCCTTCAGAATGTGATTTCATCGAAAACTGACAAAATTAAAATAAATGATTACACTAATTTTTAAGTAAGAAGAAATGACCACCGATGCTGGATTTTGTACTTTCTTATGTTTGTTTTCTTTACTTGTCAATTGCGTATCGTAGGCAACAAAGACTTTGTTTATATTTGCTCATTTAATTAAAGAGGTGAATCTTTATGTCTACATTTATGGATTATATAAACAAATATAAATAAATAAAATAAAGAATAATTTTAAATATTCAAGTTTTTAAAAAATTTAAGAGTATTAAATAATAAATTATTTTTCTTGTGGCCTTATGAAAGAAGTTTAGTTCTATATTTTTACTTTTTAAAATTGAAAAAAATAATTATACGTGCAATAAGTTTAAGTTGGTACTCAAAAAGGAGGTTGAAAGTTTTTCTATCAAGTTCTACAAAAATATGTCTATATCAAGAGTTTGTTACATTTTTGTTAATATTTTTTAAACAAAAAATATATTTGTAGTGGTGAAATTGATATTAAGTATGTCATTTTATATTTAGTTTTGTGTCCATTTAGTTTTGATGTCTTAATATATGTACACATTGATAGATGACATGAAATTGTGCAACATTTGGGTTCAATCCCCTATCTTCTTTATCTACATACACATACTCATATTCATAGATATTTAGCTATGTTCTATTCATCCACACACACACATTTGTCTTATCTAACTATTTATTGGACCTACTTATGCACCTACCTCCATTTAGCATTTTTTTTATCATGATTGGACCATTATTTTATTATAGGACAAGTCTACAAATACCAAGGTAACCTCACAGATTTGAATATTTCTATTTCCAATTTACAACTGAAAATTCAAAAATAATTGACTAGCCCTATTGGCATTCAAACTTGAGTTGAATAAACACACATTTGACATGGTTTAATATGATTTGCTAGTATTTGATGGAATTCAATGCATTCAATTTAATAATTACACTCCCTATTATTTGTCCATTAGATACCTGCAAATCACATTTAGATTCATATGATGATTGATAATTTTTAATTATCAGAGTTAAAGGGAATACAAATAAGATTTTTGTCCTTCAGAGAATAGGGTACAAGATCTCACTGGAAAAAATACAATACAAGTTCATGGGGGTAATAATTTGCTAATTCATTAATTCCTCATAGAATAATAATTGATACAAAGCATTAAGACAATGTTCAGGTACACGACAAGGGATAGATTTCTATAAAAAAGTGTTCAATCAAATATCACATTTTCATCTTCTCTGATGGATCTAGTACTTACACTTTTTTTATGAGGAAATCCCACAAAATAACTCTTATGGACCATCATATATTACCTTTTCAATAAATTATGAGCACCATGTTATAATGTCTATTCATTTAAGTCTATAAGTCTTTGATATTTTTTTCTTTTTGATTTCACAACCCAATTCATTATTCTTCTTTTTCTTTTATGATATAATTATTTTAATTTTACTTCTATTATTATTGAACAATAAGAAATATGGGTGCTTTATGGCCTAGGTCATTGAACACCACACTTCTCCAATTGTCACTCAATTATGGCCTAGGATTCCTAATTGGATTGACTATCAACCTCACAAGGTGAGTCAATTCTCAACAAGGAAGACCTAGGAAGGGGTTCTTTAAGATTTTAGGGGTTCACCACCAAGCAAATGCTTGGGAAAAGACAAATAAGCAATCAACCTACAAAACCTAATAATGCAAGCTAAATGAAGGATGCAAATGATGAAATAATGCAACAACAAGTTAGGATATGTCTACTTGGGAAGTCTGGAAATGTGACAAGTATTCTAGAAATGTATAGAAGCTGTCAAAATGTACTATGGAGGAAAAAAACACCCTTACTATTGTCTTAGTCCCACTACTATTTTTCAAGGTAGATGCAGAATCTTTGGATGCCAAAACCGGATCTAGAAGAATTTCTAAAAATACCCTCGAGAGGAATAAGATTCCCTAGGTGGCAACTTAGTCCCATCTAGAATTTTGGGAATCTTTGAATGTTGTCCAAAGGCCTGATGTCAGCACTTCCTTCTTCTTTGATCTTTGGTTTTGAAACTTCTATATTTTTCCTTTAAGTGAGTTTGCATGGAGATGACAACTTTGTAATGCAACTTTGCAACTTTGCAACCTTGCACTTCAAATGATCTTCAAGTCTTCAACCTAAATCTACAATAAAAAACATGCAAGAGGAGAGAAACTTGTTGATTGTTAGTGAATGGGGGTTTGACTTGGTCAAACCCCTTGCTGGTAATTAAACTTAGAAATGAAATAGAATAATGAAGGGAGATGATGAATGAACAACATACAATGTTACAACTCACCAGTCCCTTGCAATAAGTTCTTGCAAATATGCTTGAAATGGCTCCAATGGATGTGGTTCTTGACTCTTGCTTGAAAGATGTAGATCTTGTATAAAACACTTGCTTGAATCATAAACTCTACATTACAAATGTTAGCACAATAACAAACATGATGCAATAATATCCTTGATATGATGGTTGAATATTGATGATGGCTCCAAATGATTGATTAGATATTTTTGAATGTTGAATTTTCTATTAGTAATGTTCTCACAAAAGACTTGGATGAGAAATGATTGAATGAAGTTGACATATGAATTCATTAATTAAAGGAGGATAAATCTTTCCAGAATTTGAAATTAAATCCCAAAAATACGTCAAGTGGAACTAAGACACTGTAGGTGGCATCTTAGTCCCAGGGCATGGAACTCGAGGCACGAACTCCAAAAAGGGACCTACTTAGGTTCTTTCAAAATCAGGGTCCCAAGACCTTTGGGGAAAAAGATGCCCTAGGTGGAATTTTAGTCCCAACCAAAAGATCAAGGACACATAGAAAAATTTTAAATGATCATTTACCTTTGAAGTTGTAGAAGCTCAAATAACATTATTTCTACTATTAATCAAGTAACTAAGTTTATTTGATTAATTCACTTTCTACTAACTAATTTTATCTCTTTTAATTAAATAAATCAATATATTTAATTAAAATCCAAATGTTCTAACATCCTCTCATTTGATTTAGGATCCATGATTGCACAACACATTTTGTGGCTTCACAAGAAGGTTAAACTAGACACCATCCAAAATTCAAGAAAAGGTTTTTTCCTCTTTTAGTTTATGGAAGCTAACCATGTGGATGTAATCCTTTTCAATGGATGTTTTTCTACCGACTATTGCCTACTTATTTTTTCTCCATAGATAAGGTATTCTATTATGTTTCACCAATAAGCCATTAAAATATATTTGGCTTGAGTTTACTGTATTTTCCCTAGCCCACTAGCTCTTCCTACAACATATTGCTTCCTGAACTAGGAGGTTAGTAAAGGTTGAACATGAAATAATTTATTTACCTTGGTTGAAACATATAGTTTTTGTAGATATTCTCCTATCCCAATATTCAAAGGAATATATTGACATATTGATAGGCAATATGCACCGCACATAGAATGTTTATTATATCAACTTAACAATTACATGATTTTGGTCCCATGCCTTTGACCATATAATTAGGGATTTTCCTCTAGTTTCTCACAAGACCAGACTAATATCTAGAACAATACTTATGTAATAAATATAAAGTATGGATGGAATTATGTGAAGAACAATAAAATTATCTTTAATGGGGCTCAAGAAGGCACTCAATCTAATTGTAGTGCTCCCATAAATGGTGTAGCTACCAAGGATAAAACAATAAGTCCCTCGTGTCTATTCATTAATGATAAATAAGAAAATCATGCAAGATCTTGTTTACAAAATTCCATTGATAAAAAATAACTAGTAGTTGATAATAAACTCCCATAAAATCCCTTTGGTTATTCCTTTAAAGAATATAGTGAACCTTTATACTTTTAGGAAAAAATAATACATAGAAGGTTGAAGGAGACTATATTGCTAAGAAATAATATGTAGAATTTTTATCCTTATCTATTAGACTTACCAAAGTAGATTTAGCATAATGGGTTTTCTTCATTGCGAGGGGTAGAATTTGAGAAAATTATTTCAGAACCTCTTTCCCCATCAATTATATTTTATGACCCATGAGGCTTTTGATATACCCAAAATGAGAATTCATTATGTGAGATATTTTATAGAGATTTGTTCCTCTAAAACTTATTTTTCTTGAAGAGATCAAGATGAATAACCTTTCAATTTTAGTCATGTCTTATATCATATGGCTAGTGGAATTCCCACTATGTTACCCCTAGTTATGAACCATATAATAGAGCCTTGTGGTTCCCTTTCAATACTAGTAATTGGGCCTTTTATTTTGTTAACATTTATGTCTAAAATGATGTAGCTAAAATGATATTGCATTGGTGGGGGGTTGTATTTGAAATATTTCCATCTTGGTGTCTTTTAAAGGTGAAATAAATATAGTTGAGATGAGATCACATATAAGAAAAATTCCTATTCAGGGGATACCTAGTGAAAGAGGGACATGGTTCTACATGTCCAGTAAATTGGGCATTATCTTGGCTATAAAAACAAAGATCGTTTGGTTCATTTTGTACTAATTATGTAGTGGATCTAAAATATTTATTTAGATTTTTTTTGTGCTATTATTTTAGTGCAACTATAGTCCACCTTTTCCAACTATTATTAATTTCTAGTTGAAGTCTTTCAAGATTGGGTCATTTCTGAAAACTCTTCAACTTACTTTAAAATTGAATAGGCCCCACAAAGTTTCCAGGATTGCATGCCTTAAATACTTTCAATGCATCATTCCTCCAATGTTATTTTGCATTGGTACATATGTAACTATAGCATCATGAAATCAATTTACCAATCTATGAGAATGTGTTGTGATCAGGAGCATTATTCAACAAGTCAAGAGCAGCCATTAGAGATTTATTGCAACAACTCAATATCCAACATCATGTCAAATTTTATGAGTTTGTTCATGTTCATTATTTTGTGTAGGAAAATATTTTTTGTAGGTCTCCAAAGTATTCAAGAAATCAAGAATTCAATAAAATCAAGCAAGTAAGATCTAAGATCCTTGAGGTGATGTGTATGAATTTAGTCCTTCAAGGAAGCCATTGAAGGGTGGTGAGTTGTAGTACTTAGTGATCTCATCATTCCTTCCTTTCATTTATCAATCTTATCATTGACATTACCATTGTGGAAGTGGAAACACTTACAAGGGGTTTTACTGAAGCAAGCCCCTAAAATGGCCCACCATTTCTTCTCTTTATGAATGTGCAAATCTTAGGTGGAAGAGGATTGAAAGGAAATTTGAAGACACTTCATTCATTGTTGAATTTGAAACCCTGAGCCATGAAAACTCATAGAAATTCCATTATAGAAATATTCGACATCGATCTAAAAAGCTTTCAAACATGAAAAGAAGTGTAGATTCAACATTAGAGGACTGAAAAAATAGATATGAAGAATACCTAGCAGGATAGTGCCACCCCCAACACCACTGTCCTAAAAAATTACATTGAAATTTATACGACAGGTACATATTGTCCCCACCTTTCTATTTTTATTATCTGATTTCCTCTGTGACATCTCAAATTTTCTATATTAGCATCAAAACATTATTTCACATCATTAAGTCAATTAGATCATTGCATTTCATTATTAGGTCATTTCTATTTTTGGTTGAGGGTTGGTTGACTCACCTTTTGGGCTATAAGTCAATTACATACCTTGTCCAAATCCATCAAACCCCCATTCCATCTTTGCATTTCCATCCTTACACTCATACATCCCCCAAAACATACACGTACACACATATCAAATGAAATTTGGGAAGGGTGTCAAAACTTAAGGAAAACAACCAAATGGGTCCCCTTTTTAACCATTTCACTAACATATTTAGAGCTTAGTGCCACATTCAAAGGGATGTAATTAT
The DNA here is from genome assembly GCA_007258455.2 of Sequoia sempervirens. Classification (NCBI taxonomy): domain Eukaryota; kingdom Viridiplantae; phylum Streptophyta; class Pinopsida; order Cupressales; family Cupressaceae; genus Sequoia; species Sequoia sempervirens. Next base: position 12,773,801 of record VDFB02075321.1, read on the forward strand.
TGGATTGATATGTTATTTGATACTATTATTTGTACCACTCATTTTCATAGAATGTTACTATCCAAGATATTCTAGAAGGCATATGTGGCCATGCCATTAGAGCTTTGTTCGTTCACTAATAAGCCTAAAGCAATGGATTTATAGATATAGTTCCAAATTAGGTTTGTATGCAATATTAACTTATGTAGGTTGTTTACTAGAATACTAGGGCAGCCCAAAATTCAATGATTTTTTGTAAAGAATTAATTTTGGGAATATGAATTTAAAATTTATCTCAAAATGTTGAGAGCAACAAAGAACCTAGCTAGTGCTTATCCAAATATTTTTAAGTCATAAAAGCATTTTTTATTAAAAATGATGTGGATATTAATAATCTTTTAGGTGCTATTGCTTGTAGAACCACCATAGGTCCCATATTGCAACTTGTGAAAAAACCCATTCTCAAGAGAAAGTATTCTCTATTGAGTTTGGAATGACTATTGAGAAAGCATCTAGTTACAATGATTTTCCTTGTAAAATTTTAAAAATACTTTGGGTTGATGTTGGTCGTGAATTGTTTAATGTTCATTTTGAAGTGTATCATACTAATTCTCTAGGCCTTGTAACTAATAAAGGAAACATCAAGTTCATACCTAAGGTTGGTGGATCCAAAGTTGAGCTATAACTAAAGGTTCATCACTCTCTAGCAAAGGTTGTAGCCATGTACATATTAAAAATCTCCTCCTACTAGTGGTTTTCATGAATGTATGGAATTTATTGAAAGCTTATATATCCTTGAAAATTTACTGTGCATGTTAGGAGAGTGTGAAATGATCAAGTAATTCAAACTAGTAGGTACTTTCTTTGAATTTAATTTTGAAAATATTACCAAGGGATTGAATGACATTTCATTCTTGCCATGCTTAGGCTATTTTATCTAATCCCACCTTCATCCAATCTATTCAAATGCTCTTTACAAATTCGTTTTCCTAGTTAACCATTAATGATGTTCTATATTGAATTTTGGTTGACCTTTAATTTATAAAAGGTAGGGGTGCCCTCTTATTTATTCACTTTAAGTGCTTGGTACTAATGGATTTGGCTATATTCTTTCCAATGACATTGTGCAATGATGTGTCAACGGATTTTTCCTTCATAGAGATGTGTCTTAGCATTTTATTGATGGCACTTTGTAGATGACTCCTTAATGCTCATTGAAGATGGGGACAATATTTACCAAATTTTGAGATGTCTTGAAACATTTTCCTAGCTTTATGTTTTTGTATCCAATTCAAAAGGGTGCAATATTACAGACAATCATTTTTGTAGTCCTTGGCTTGGATTCATTCTTTAACATTGAAATCCATTGATCATGTGGGATTTGTTTTTAATTCTTGGGAATCTCATTTGTGTTTCAACCTTTCCAAGATAGTCTTCAATAGTAATGTATTAATTGTTTAAAAAAAATACATTTCCCTTATAGAGTTTGGCATGGCATATTTGGTGCCTCCTAAGAGATTTAAGTGAGCTATTCCTTATTGATACCAATAAGCGGGGTATTTATTTCTATGAGAAATAGATTATGAAAAGTTGTGATGGCAACAAATCCTAGAGCATTGCCTTTGGCTCATAAGATGGGTGCTCAACATGGAATAGCCTTAGATTTTACTCTCTTGTTATTTCTCTAATCCCCATGAAAACAAATGGCACCTTTGTCACCAATATAAATATTTCAAACTTTTGGAAAACTATTGACTCATCGTTGCTTTAGAATGAGGATGGATTTTGTAATGTCTATTAACCAACACTTAATATGTGAATCTCTAACTATCTTATTCCAAAAAGAATTCTCATAACTACTACTTAAATCCATCCCCTTCAATTTTTCATTAAAAAGTGAGTTATTTATATTTTCTTGAACAATTGCACATGACTATCTTCAAACTAAGGCCAAATTTAAATTATACTAGGTTGATCAAGAGACCTACCCACTTATAATTGATGTCATGCATTCTCATCATACTTGTCAAACCTCAAAAAAAAAAAAAAATGGAAATGATATGCAAATACACCCTTTCACAATTACATTCCCCAACATGTAATTATCTACGGGAGAGGAGCCTATAGTGGAGCACCCTAACTTCGTGTTTCTCAAAATCCTATGTGGAAATTTCAAATCACTCCCAATTTTGTACAACAGTTTATTTGTTAACTCATGTGCTTCTATATTTCATTTTAGGGCCACATGATCAAATATAATGCCACATCAGCATGCTTTTTGTTGAGGTATCCAAAAAGGCCCAAAAAAAAGTGAGACTGATAGTGGTGCACTAAGTCATGTTTTATGGGTGCACTAATGTGGCATCACATGATTTGTCACTTTGAATACTTTATGGATAAAAAGTGTTTTGCAATTGGATATTAAAGTGCTCCACTATGAAGCCTAGTGAGGACTACTTCTATCCCCACTATTAGACCCTGCTCCATTATGGACCCCTCTCCCCTACTCACCTACATATGACTCAAAAATTAATAAACAAACAGTCTTTACAACCTGCAGCCTCATCTCGGCTGAACAAAAATAGTTCCTACGTGTTGAAAATGAAAACAGATATCCTTCTAGAAATCCATTAAAATATTGGATTGGTGTTATCGTTGATTCTCAGAATCATAGTGATGCAGATATCGTCACTCGTCAATACACAAATGCATTGCTCTAACATATGCCTTTATTTAATTCACAACAATCTGAGATCGGTATAACACGCTTTCTAAAAAAAATTGGGCTTTCACACGGCAAATTGCTACAATTAATGATATTTTATTTTGGTTTGCCCTTCAGAATGTGATTTCATCGAAAACTGACAAAATTAAAATAAATGATTACACTAATTTTTAAGTAAGAAGAAATGACCACCGATGCTGGATTTTGTACTTTCTTATGTTTGTTTTCTTTACTTGTCAATTGCGTATCGTAGGCAACAAAGACTTTGTTTATATTTGCTCATTTAATTAAAGAGGTGAATCTTTATGTCTACATTTATGGATTATATAAACAAATATAAATAAATAAAATAAAGAATAATTTTAAATATTCAAGTTTTTTAAAAATTTAAGAGTATTAAATAATAAATTATTTTTCTTGTGGCCTTATGAAAGAAGTTTAGTTCTATATTTTTACTTTTTAAAATTGAAAAAAATAATTATACGTGCAATAAGTTTAAGTTGGTACTCAAAAAGGAGGTTGAAAGTTTTTCTATCAAGTTCTACAAAAATATGTCTATATCAAGAGTTTGTTACATTTTTGTTAATATTTTTTAAACAAAAAATATATTTGTAGTGGTGAAATTGATATTAAGTATGTCATTTTATATTTAGTTTTGTGTCCATTTAGTTTTGATGTCTTAATATATGTACACATTGATAGATGACATGAAATTGTGCAACATTTGGGTTCAATCCCCTATCTTCTTTATCCACATACACATACTCATATTCATAGATATTTAGCTATGTTCTATTCATCCACACACACATTTGTCTTATCTAACTATTTATTGGACCTACTTATGCACCTACCTCCATTTAGTAATTGTTTTATCATATTATTGGACCATTATTTTATTATAGGACAAGTCTACAAATACCAAGGTAACCTTACAGATTTGAACATTTCTATTTCCAATTTACAACTGAAAATTCAATTTTCTAGCCCTCTTTGCATTCAAACTTGAGTTGAATAAACACACATTTGACATGGTTTAATAATATTTGCTAGTATTTGATGGAATTCAATGCATTCAATTTAATAATTACACTCCCTATTATTTGTCCATTAGATTCCTCCAAATCACATTTAGGTTCATACAATAATTCATAATTTTTAACTTTTGGAGTTAAAAGGCATAAAAATGAGACTTTTGTCCTTCCAAGAATAGGGTACAAGATCTCATTGGCAAAAATACAATACAAGTTCATGGAGGTAATAATTTGCTAATTCATTAATTCCTCATAGAATAATAATTGATACAAAGCATTAACACAATGTTGAGGTACACAACGAGGGCTAGATTTCTATAAAAAAGTGTTCAATCAAATATCACATTTTCATCTTCTCTTTGGGATCCAATACTTACACTTTTTTTATGAGGAAATCCCACAAAATAACTATTATGGACCATCATATATTACCTTTTCAATAAATTATGAGCACCATGTTATAATGTCTCTTCATTTAATTCTATAAGTCTTTGAGAATTTTTTCTTTTTGATTTCACACCCCAATTCATTATTCTTCTTTTTCTTTTATGATATAATTATTCCAATTTTACTTCTATTATTATTGAACAATAAGAAATATGGGTGCTTTATGGCCTAGATCATTGAACACCACACTTCTCCTATTTTCACTCAATTATGGCCTAGGATTCCTAATTGGATTGACTATCAACCTCACAAGGTGAGTCAATTCTCAATAAGGAATACCTAGGAAGGGATTCTTTAAGCTTTTAGGGGTTCACCACCAAGCAAATGCTTGGGAAAAGACAAATAAGAAATCAACCTACAAAACCTAATAATGTAAGCTAAATGAAGGATGCAAATGATGAAATAATACAACAACAAGTTAGGATATGTCTTCTTGGGAAGTCTGGAAATGTGACAAGGATTCCAAAAATGTAAAGACGCTATCAAAATGTACTACGGAGGAAAAAAACAATTATTATTGTCTTAGTCCCACTACTATTTTTCAAGGTAGATGCAGAATCTTCAGATGCCAAAACAGGATCTAGAAGAATTTTTGAAAAATACCCTCAGGAGGAATAAGATTCCCTAGGTGGTGACTTAGTCCCATCTGGAATTTTGGGAATCTTTGAATGTTGTCCTAAGGCTTGATGTCAGCACTTCCTTCTTCTTTGATCTCTAGTTTTGAAACTTCTAGATTTTTCCTTTAAGTGAGTTTCCATGGAGATGACAACTTTTTAATGCAACTTTGCAACTTTGTAACCTTGCACTTCAAATGATCTTCAAGTCTTCAACCTAAATCTACAATCAAAAACATGCAAGAGGAGAGAAACTTGTTGATTGTTAGTGAATGGGGGTTTTCCTTGGTCAAACCCCTTGCTAATAATTAAACTTAGGAATGAAATAGAATAATGAAGGGAAATGATGAATGAACAACATACAATGTTACAACTCACCAATCCCTTATAATAAGGTCTTGCAAATATGCTTGAAATGGCTCCAATGGATGTGGTTTCTGACTCTTGCTTGAAATATGTAGATCTTGTATAAAACACTTGCTTGAATCATAAACTCTACATCACAAATGTTAGCACAATAACAAACATGATGCAATAATATCCTTGATATGATGCTTGAATCTTGATGATGGCTCCAAATTATTGATTAGATGTTTTTGAATGTTGAATTTTCTATTAGTAATGTTCTCACAAAAGACATGGATGAGAAATGATTGAATGAAGTTGACGTATGAATTCATTAATTAAAGGAGGCTAAATCCTGCCAGAATTTGAAATTAAATCCCAATAATACATCAAGGGGGACTAAGACACTCTAGGTGGCATCTTAGTCCTAAGGCATGGAACTTGAGGCACAAACTCCAAAAAGGGGCCTACTTAGGTGCTTTCAAAATTAGGGTCCCAGGACCTTTGGGGTACAAAGATGCCCTAGGTGGAATTTTAGTCCCAACCAAAAAATCAAGGACACACAGACAAAATCTTTAAATGATCATTTACCTTTCGAAGTTGTAGAAGCTCAAATAAAGATTATTTCTAATATTAATCAAGTAACTAAGTTTATTTGATTAATTCACTTTCTACTAACTAATTTAATCTCTTTTAATTAAATAAATCAATATATTTAATTAAAATACTAATGTTCTAACATCCTCTCATTTTATTTAAATAAACCCAAACATTTAAATTAAATGTCATAAATCAACTAATTTCATCTAGGTTAATTAATCCTAAATTAATTAACCCTTAATACTAATCCCTCATTTCTCTATTTTTTTACTCAACCTTGGTCAAAGAAAACCCATGGTCAACTCCCCTAGTTGCACATGAAAAACAATTTCTTTAATTAGTTAATATTATATTTTCCCTCACAAGGCATATTCCCAAGGAATATTCCTTCATTTACTCCACTTATTTGACTTTCTTTGCCAAACCATTTCCCTCCAAAACATCTCAACCATATTCATTTAATGCCTCTTACAAGTGCATTGATCTCTCTTAAACCTCTCAAATCCTCAACTACATGCATTAACCATGCATATTCTCCAAAATGTGCTCGACCTTCCTCCACTAGCCATGTTACAAGTGTCACAATATCATTGGATCTTCTTTAGTTCCAAATTCCTCATGTCTCTCCACCTTTTAAACCTTCAACCTATAAATACAAGGTACTTCAACTCCACAATCCATCCACAATCTTAGTATTCTCACTATAGGCACATTTTATCTTGCATTGTATCACATTTTGTTCATTGAAAGCTTATCAACAAGGTGGGAAAGGGCATCCTTTTCACATCAAAGGAGCACCACTTCCACTATGGAATGGTATAAACATGCTTACATATGCTTTAATTTATTTACTTTGATTATGTTGTTTTCTTCTTTGCGTATGCACCATGTTTAGATATCTCATAGGAGCAATTTATTTATTTGGTTTAAACTAACCCATGCTAATATTTTTGAGGTTTCGAATTTTTTATAGATTTATGCTCATTGAATAAGCATGACTAGATAAATCCAAGTGGGAATTCAACAAATATAGCCATTTTTATACTAGGGTTGTGCAATCTGAGAGTTAGTTACATACTTTACTTGGATCCAAAAATCTTTAAAAAGAATGTTCAAAATGGTCATCAAATTTCAAACCCTTTAGAAAGAGAAAATACCTTTGAAAAGTCCAAGTATTACTACTTGTCCCTAAGGATTCTATCCTTAAAGGCTTCTAAATATTTGGGCCTATATCTCAATTTTCTCTCTCTAAAGTCAACATTAGGGAGCTATTACCTTGATTTCCACATAATGGACCTTGTGGGATGAAAATAAATTATGACATAGACATTTAGTTTGAAAAGCTAAGCAAGAAAGTGTTTGTGGTAAAAATAATCCATTAAGTAAAAATAAAATAAAATTTAACCCCACATGTGTTTGTTCAAATGATTTTCCACAAGATCAAAATCCCAAAACCAAATTCTATCAATTGTCACAAGCGTCTTAGTCCAAGAGATCTCAAGAAAAATCAGTTAATGCTTTACCAAGTCAGAGATAGATTGCTCTATAACTTCTACAAATGTGCCTCAAAGGACAATCCAAAATTTTACTAATTTTATTATTGTCA